>KE152013.1:151940-163334 GCA_000411095.1 Aethionema arabicum | reverse complement strand
TAGTGACATAAAATGTAAATAACTAAATTTATTTGGGGGTCTCCATATTTGTACTCCCCAAATAATATATGTAAGATTCAGTTCGGAATTGATGAAATTTGGATTTAATATATGTCCTAAGAATATTACCATATTAATATCAAAAATACATTTCAATTCAGTTTATATAATTTTTATTTTAACCAAAACGACACCGTATCTTACACTTTACCTCAATTACTAATCTGAGTAACGATCTCAAATAATATAATAAATACAATAATTGATGAAAGCTTATCAAAAAGCCCGTCTAGCTCAGTTGGTAGAGCGCAAGGCTCTTAACCTTGTGGTCGTGGGTTCGAGCCCCACGGTGGGCGACTTCTTTTTTTCCCTTTTAATTAAGAAAACGCAAATCTCATGTCACAAAATTAATATATTTTCAATTCATATACAATTTTAAACCAAACAAAAAATAAAAATAATTAACAATAAATTAAGGGAATTAATCAAAGAAATCCTTTTGCTTTGCAGCTCTCTATAGCTCCACCGTATATTTCCTCAGCTCCATACTTAAACTCAAATCCTTCACTCCTCAGCTTCTTTGACGACAAACTCATTCTCTTCTCCACTTTATAATTCTTATAACTTCAACATAAAAATAATTACTCAGAAAAAAAACCAATAAAATAATTACACGTGGCAATATTATTCTAACAAATAGTAATATTCACTTACTCAATCGAAGGTAGCTGAAACTGAGGAAATCTCTTAGATAATAACTCAAAAACTTCATCAATTTTCATTTCCACCGACGAACATATATATCTACCATTTGCTACAGGCTTCTCTAATAAATATATCATCGCCCTCGCCACGTCATCAATATGCACCATATTATATGTATCAAATAAATATTTCTCCTTGTAATTCCCTATAATTATCAAAGAATAATCACATGAATAAGATATAAATTATTCGTTAAACACAACAAAAAAAATTGGATATGTATTTATGTATAAAACTACTATTAATCAATAAAATATATCATTATTAATAAAAACCATATTATATAATGATATTATTATAAGACGTACCAAAGAGCATAGCGAGAGAGATGAAGACGGAGGAAGGCAATGAGGGAGAAATAAACGGTCCAACAACAAGTGGTATAATAAGCGTTACAACGTCTAAACCGCTCTCACCGCCAAATTTAAGCGCAGCCGTTTCCGCCGCGATTTTGGACGCAACATAAGTGCTACTTACTCTTTTCTCTTGATTCTGATTTCTAAACACTTCCACATCGCTCCAAACGTTTTCATCTACTTCACTAACACATTCACCGCTGTAAAAAACGGTAACCGCACTTGATGTGTAAAAAAAGCGTTTTACAGTTTTAGCATCCAAACACGCCTTTAATATTCCCATTAAACCTTCTACGGTGCGTTTCGTAACAATTTCTTCTGTTTCGTTTCCGTTAGGATCCATAGGATGTGCCACGTGGAACACCGCCGTGCAACCTTCGATCGCCGGTTTAAAACTTTCCGGTTCGTTTAAATCGGCGGTGAATATCTCGAGATTCTCCGATGCAAAAGGGAGCTCGGTTAAGTAGGTGATATCTCTTTTATTATCTTCTATAAAAAAAAATCAATAAATAATAAATTAAATTGAATCGTATAATATAAGGTTGACTTTAATATAAGAAGATGCATGGAACATGACAGAAAGCCTATAGAGCTTCAAGATCCTACAAACTGACAGATAATTCCAGCCAAGTACATTAAATTTTATACCTCCATATAATTAAATAAAAAATATATTTTTATTTATAGATCCAAAATTCAACTTTAAATGTTACATATATATATATACATATATTTTATCTAAGCATAAAGAAACTACCAAATAATTATAAACCGCAAAACTCATACTAGTTTCGAACCTATGAAAATCAAATCCAATTTTGGTATTTAAGTACTATATATTAACTGAATTATGGACCGACGGTGAATTTGGTAGGTAGAAAAAAAAAATCTGATTAATAGCATTGAATTAAATTATTTGGAAAATGACTCTCTACTTTATTATTTTCTCTTTCTGTGTGTAAATTAATATGAAAATGACGAAATAAATCACCCCTATAAATATAATTTTTGCTATAAAATCTATATCGACGAGAATTTCTATAACATTGGAACAAAAAATTCAACCCTAAAAATAATTGATCCGAATTTTCAGTGGAATGAAATATAGAAATATAATTAGGAGTATAAATATATATATTAATATATGTAAAAGATGTGAAATAAAAAAGAGAAAGTGAGGAATCGAACCAGGGTTGGAACGAACGGTGGCTCGAACGGAGTAGCCACGTTGAAGGAGACGCATAATAAGCCAAGAAGCAACGAAACCGGTCCCTCCCGTTACACTAACCAACCCCGTTATTTTCTGATCATCCAAAAACGACAGCGTTTCATGATCTAAACCCTTTCTCTCTCCTCCTCCTTTGTTTTCTTCTCTACCCATTTTTTTTTCTCTCTCTTTCTTCTGGTTTTTGTGTGAGAGTTTGTTGGAACTTGGTTCTTAAATAACGTCATTTAACTCTCTCACACCTATACGCGTCACATGTTCCCGTTTTACCCTCTCTCTTCTTTATATTTTTTTTATTTTTATTAAATTAAATATTAATTAGTATAAATACACATTCTATGTCCGTTTATTACAAACATTGTTATTGGATTCCGTTATTTTTATTTCATTCTTCATCCTCTTCTAAGTGAAAATTCTTTATTTATTTATTTATTTACAATTACCTTTTAATTATTAGAAAATCCAGCACACATAAAATTGATGGTTCCTTTACCTTATAATTACTATATACTCCTTTTATCCTAATTTAATTAATTTTCTACAATTTATTTTTTGTTTCATAGAGATTGATTTTTTAGTTCTCCCAATTAATTAAAATTAATTTGTATCATTAAATAGATTCTTCTTTAAAAGTTATCATTAAATAAATCAATCCAAATGGAAGGGATGGAGTGTTTTTTAGAGATTCTTCTTTAAAAGTTATATTGAACAAGTGTTTTTTTTCTAAGAAAAAAATAGTTTTTTTATGTAAAGAGTTAATGTTGAAGACATATTAAGAAAATATGTTATATGTATATAATTAATTTAATTACTAATAGGTAAATACACAAAAAAATATAGGAAAAATATACTATATCCATATGTAATTAAATACACAAAGACAGCGATTATATTAAATGCTCAATACCAAATCGACCTCTGATATATCATATTAATAAAATTTTAAAAATTGGAAGAAAAAAAATTCGTTGCATGATCAAATGAATTATTAGTGCCGTCAAATTGTTTATTAAAAATTACTATAACACAAGCTATCTATTTTTAATAAATATATATATATATATGATTAAAAATGAGAATGCTTCATTTATACACGTATGTATGCAAGTATATATTGTTTGGTTTTGGATTGCAGTGCTGGATTATATGTAAATTAAATATATAAAGCATGTTCTAAGCATACATTAAGGGATATTATTAGGATTGTGAAAATAAATAAATTAAATTTATAAAAAAAGAGTGAAAAATGAAACGCGTGAATGAGAAATGGAGGGAGGCACATGATCCGGCAACTATCACAAAGCTTACCGTTTTTTTCGGCTCTTTGCTTTCTTGCTGTTGCCAAGAACTATCTTCCTTTTTTTTATATATACACAATTAATTTTAACACTTTTTAGATCAATCATTATACATCTATCTTATAATTATAATGCTAAGTAATCTACGAATTTCCATTTAATTTTTCCTAATTTTCGGTAACAAAAAAAAGTAATTTAATATTGTACATTGCTACATACAATTTTTGTTTTCTTTTATTCCTATATTTTTTTGTTGTTGTCCAAACAAGATTGTATTTCATCATAAATATATGTATAGGGTTAAACTTCCAACAAGAAATAAAACAAAATAAATTAAAACAATGAATAAAGAAAATAAATTAAAAACTCCGATCAATTATGTGATTTGATAGTTTTCGTTTTTGAGCATAGCAAAGAAGCATAGGTGAAGACTTTTATTTTGTAATATATATGTAAATAGACTTATCCAAAACAGTATTTAAAATTTTGAATTCTTTCCTTTCATTTTATATATTTAAATTTACATTTACAAAAACTATATATTCCTAATAATAAGTATTACTTAACATATTATGTGACTTACTAACACTAATATAATTAATATATATATTGTAGTTGAGTACTATTTATCAGTATTTAGTAATATAAAACTACATTTTTAGTTATATTTTAATCATAAATGTTTTATAACGATTTATCAGCTATACTAAAATAGGTGAGACATCTGATTTGCGATTTACAGTATTTGAGTTTTATAATTTCTATTTATTAATTACTAATAGTTTATTACAAAAGTGAGGTATTTTTTTTTTGGGTAACCGAGTGAGGTATTTTCTATTTATATTAAAATCTCTATATACGACTTCTACGATACGTGATATAGTATAGGGGGATTGATGAACCCTAGCTACGTTCGTAAAGGTATATAGATCATAGATTACTATACACTATAATTACAAAAATATACAAGTATTAATAATTATATATATAAATAGATTACAGCTATATTTATGAAATTATTAATTACTTTATTAGGGAATGCGCGTGACGCATGACTTTATATTTAATAAAAATATATTTATATATAGTTTGGTACACGTCACGCTTCTATGGTCCATATTTTTCATTTTCTTTAAATGCTATTTATAAGATTCGTTACAATATTAGACGAAATTTATACAAGTCTATTATTGATGTTCATAATACTGACAAATTTTGTTTCGACTCTTTTATCTAAACTAAAAATAAATTTTATGGGTGAGAAATTCGACATAAATTCAATTTCGATTTGATTTTTCATATTTTATTTTAGTTTTGTATAATATTAAATAAAATAAATATATAATATTTTCTGTTTGGTTTCATATGTTCTGTTTTTCCAAAATTTGTTATTAGAAAAAGTATATCGTTAGGATAATATTTTAATTAAAAAACAGTCTCTAGCTCGGAATTACATGAGAGTGGAGCAAAGTAACAAATAAATGAATATGTTTATCGATTAGTGTTAAATTTTTTTTAAAAACTAATATAAACTATACCTACTTGATATATCTAACAAAAATAAAAAAACGGTTAAGAAATTCTTATTTTAAAGAAATTAATGTAGAATAATAATAGTAAAAAGATTATAATAAAAACAGCTTATTGAATTTTAAAAGGGTTAATAATATATTGTAATTCTATAAAAGGGATGTGTGTTTTAAAGTGGTTACTAGAAGACATGTCCAATCCTATTTTTTATTGTTAATTAATTAACGAATTTAAAAATAAGCTGTCTTTTGTCGTTTAGTTAAAAATAAAAGGCAAACGGGGTTAAAGACGCCATATACGAGAGAATCTGTGTGTCCTAAAAGAAACAAGATTCCCATGTTATAGTCTTGTCTTTATTGCTATTTTTAAAATTATTATTACTCTATTAGATTAATCTAAAGAATTTACAAAAAAAAGTGTTTTCTTTATATATTTAACAGTGCTATTTGTCGATTTTTATGAGACAATAACAAACTGTGCTATTTTTTATCTTGTTTTTCCCTCCTAAAATATACTATATTATTCAGTATATATATTATTAAAAAACAACACTTTTTTTTTAAAATTCTATAGACTAATCAATTAATTTTTGTATGGATTAATTAAGGATTAAACAAATTGAGCAGATTAATTATTTACTAAATTATGAATATTTTGATTTGCATTGCTTGAGCACAAATTAACAATAAAGATTCAAAATTCATGAATCAAACAAAAAAAAACACTGCATTACACAATCCAAGAAACGTAAATGGATTTAAAGACCGTTGAAATCTCACATCGAACCAATAAACTTGAGCTGATTTAAAAAAAAAGAAAACAGAAACTTGAGCTAAGGGATTACTAGACTGAACGAATAGAAACGGTAGCAAAAAAAATATAATCACAGGATAGAGACCAAAACGACGGCGTCTTAAAAATATGAGATCTAAAACGACGGCGTATGATTAATAAGAGACCAAAACGGCGTATAGACAAATGAGAGACATAAAACGCCGACGTATAAAAAATGAACGAAAAATAATAACAGGATAGACACTAAAACAACGGCGTATAGGAAACGAAATACTAACCGGTGACGTACAGAAAACGAGCTATGAAACGGAGCCGTATAGAAAATGAGACACTTAAACGACAGCGTATAAATGAAGAGACTAAACGACAGCGTATAAATAACGAGAGACTGAACGACGGCGTTTGACTAATGAAAGAGTAAACGACCGCGTATAAATAACGAGAGACTAAACGACGGCGTATAAATAATGAGAGACCAAACGACGACGCTTAAAAATGAGAGAGTAAACGACCGCGTATAAATAAGGAGAGACTAAACGACGGCGTTTGATTAATGAGAGACTAAACGACAGCGTATAAATAACGAAAGACGAAACGATGGCGTATAAATGATGAGTAGGCATGAAAGACTAACGACGGCGTTTAAATAATAAGAGACTAAACGACGGCGTATAAAAATGAAGGGAAGATAAAAGGGAGAGATTATATAAAACGACGTTGAATTGAGCAGAGAGGGAGAGAACTGATGAAAACGGTGTCGTTTTCTATCAAACCGATTAAAATCACATATAGATCAATTGAGAGAATTAAGCAATTATGGACCGTGGATTGTAAGCAAATTAAGAGTATATATTAAGCACTTAGTGTACGCAGATTAATATATAACAAATTGAAAGAGCAAATTAGATAATAAAAAAAGAGAGACATTAGCTACATATATCATGCACTTAGCAATTAGCTTTTAAAAACCATAAACATAGTTCTGAAACATAAAGATTGATACTTTTATATCTCATAAATTAAGTACAAGGCTGATGTTTAAGAGACGGTAAATACTTAGAAACAAATTGCATCGCAAGTTCTTGAAGCTCTCCATCTTCAACAACACCTTCTTCTTCCCACAGTTTATCCAAGTTACTACTCATGGGTTCTAATTCTATCGAATTAGAATTATTATTATTATTATTATTATTATTCACCATATCTGTAAGTGGCGATCCCCACCGGAGATTACTACTTGTTTGTGGTTGTGTTTGATTTAAAGGAAGATGCTGAATTGTTGAAAGACGTGCTTGAACATGAGCAAGTTCAGCTTGCAAATTCATCACCTAACATAATCAAACATATAGTAAGATGCTGAAACTGTATATAAACTACTATATATAAATTAATTATTGAAACATATATAAAGTCTTTAAGGTTATTACACACAGAGCTAGAGTGGGCCCTTAAACTCGCTAGGCTTAAAGTAGAATCCAAAATTGTAACCGCTATTATATATAATTTTTTTTTTACAAAATTAAATATATAATTTGGAAGCCAGTTTAAATTGAGGATAGAAACAAATGTTTCGTCTGGTTTGACCCAAAACCGACCATAATTTTACACGTATCTATAAAACAATAAAAATGACAAAAATATATTTATTGTTAGGTAATTATTACGATAAAGTACAATAATTATTATTCATACGTTACTTTTTATGTATTGAAATTCTAAAACTACTCATAATTTAAAATTTTTTTTTTTAGCTAAAACACCATACATAAATAAACCGAGAGAGTAATAAATTTCTATTGACATAGTATAAAATTAATTCAAATATATAAAAATAATTTAAAAATTTTAGAATTTAAATTTACAGCTCTAGAAAAACTCTAACAAAGAGTTTAGTTAGAACTTAGAAGTGAGTAATCTCTCAAAGATTCACTTTAAACTCCGTTAGTCAAATATTATCCCAACTAAAAAGTTAAAACTATCTAAAAGCTCTACTAACCGGGCTCAATAACACATATATATGATATAAATACATATGTATATATATATTTATATATCATATATGTGTATGTATAGAATTTGATGGTGTTGAGTTTGAGTGTGTGTTTAAAAGGGTACCTGATGTTGAAGAGAGAAGAGATGACCAAGGGAGCCATAAACAGGATCATGAAGTCTAGCTAAAGCTTCAAAACAAAGTGTGACTACAGCATCACCACGTTTGTTTAACGGTAATCTCATTAACATTTTAGAAGCATTACTTGCTCCAAACACTTTATGAACTGCTGCAAATCTTGATGTTCCTTGTTCTGCATCGAAATAAGGTGCAAAAATACATCCTTTTACACATTTCCTCCTTAAGAACTTGCAAGCACCACATGGTCCTCCTCCTCCGCCGCCGTTTCGTCCACCGTCGCCGATCAAGTTTCCGGTCATCATCATTTTCAAAGATAACTGAAGTTAAGTGTTAATGGAGAGAGATAGAGAGAGAGGGGAAGTTAAAGGGAAATGGGTTATTTATGTACATCAAGCCAAAGCAAGCCGCTGAACTAATTTCAACGTTTATGTAATAAAGTAGTAATTAAATTAAATTACAAAAGAAAAATTAAGATTTTGGTGTATAGTGAAATAATTTTATATTAATTTTTTTTTCACATATAGATTACAAGTCGGTTTAATTAGCTCATGTGTACCACAAACGGGTTCTGATAATTGAAACACAAATTAAATACAACATTCTGCTGCTTGATGTATTCGAAATTTGATATTTGTAGAGAATTAGAGAAAAACAGTTTATATTAATTGATAAAAAAAATTGTATATTTTTTTATATTTTTGGGGGTCTTTACGTGTATAGTACTCATGTAATTATAATATGAACATCATTTAATATGGTTACAAAATTCGATGATATAAATGAACTTAGTGTGTGTGAAAGATAAACCAATACTATAATTCTAAAAAAAAAGACAATTATTCACAAAGATTAAAATTTTATATATCAATTACTCTGATGAATGTCAATATCAAAGTGCATACATCACGTGTGATCGATTATATGTATACATAAAACCCTAATTTTGCATTGAAAAAGAAACTGAACCCTAGAGGCCCCTCCCCCATGCACATATCTTTTCATGCTTTCACATCACAACATTGAAAAAAAAAATATTAACTTGAAAATAAAAATTATTTTTAACAATTATTTTTCAACGCATTAAATTAAGTTTTAAAATGATCTTATAGAGTAATGATTTATTGTTACTTTATAACTTCTACAAAAAAAAAAATGTAAATTATAGTTCAAATTTTGAGAAATGAAAAACCAGAATCTATATACAAATCAAAAGATTGCAACAAAACGGTATCAGAAATTGAATCTCAAAACGATATCATAAAAAAATATTTGTGTAAACATATTACTTATACATTGAACGTAATATTGTGGAAAAGAAGAGATAGTTGAAATGTCTGATTCAGACCATAACTCTAGCTAGGTATAGTTATTAAACCGGAGTTGCACGTTTACACTGAAACACACATAAACCATGTAAATTAAGTATGTATATATATTAGCTTTTGCAAGTAAGTAAGACAAGACAGCTAAATAATATAGCTTCTTCCACTGTCATATTCATCATCATGATCATGGTCATGGTCACCATCACAGTCATAGTTACAATAGTAGTCAAAGTCATGTACTTACAGAGATTTGATAGCTATAGATTTGAAGAAAAGAAACAAATCTCTCTCTTTTTGTTTCTGTTCCCCCAACATATATACACTCAATTATAAATGTTTTTTTTTATTATTATACATTTCAATTTTAATCAAGATCATTGCAATTTTATCAAATTAATCCATTCAAACTATTTTTTTTTTTTAACATCATTTTTGGACCACAAGCCCGACCCAATAGGTATTTTGGGCCACAAGCCCGATCCAATAGGCAAATTGTTGCACAAACCGCAACAGGTGGGTATTGAACCCGGTACCTTGGAGAAACAGAGGGAAGCATCCAACCACTGGGCTACCTTGCTCCGGTATCCATTCAAACTATTTAAGAAATATACTACGACCTTAATTTATTAATCATATGATTTGTAAACAAAATTATCTAATATTTTTTCCATAATCAAGCAAAATCTAAATGTTTCAATATTATCATGTGAAATACATTTTCAAAATGTTTTAAGACATAAAAATATATCAATGAAATAGATATATAATTATTATTATATAAATTTGAAAGAAAGGGAAAATCAGTTTTTATTTATTTCAATTCAATAGTTATTTGGTTTATTTAGCTAAAAAATATATTTTATGATTTTTAACCTGTTTTAATAATATTTTTGTGATACATGCATGTTCAAAAAATTGAGTTTTTGTTTCAAAATCATTGAAACAGTTTGCAGTCAAAGAAGTACAAAAAAATAGACGGTTGAGATCAAAAGATAAAACCGATTGAAACGCTGCTTTTGGTATACAAACACACGTCATAAAATGTAGACACGTGGCATTATTACGATCTCCTATGACATTCATTCACTGACCCACGATGGGCCTAAAGAGACCTAAACCATTAATTTACCTCACCACTTTTTTAACAGTAACCATATCACAATCTTTTTAAAAAAAAATTGTATATAATTATTTAATTTGAGCAGTTTTATAATTTTATAAATTAATTAGCCGAATTATTTTTGTTTCTTTTTTCCAATATTAGCCGAATTATTTAAAATTAAATTATTTCATTATAAATAATATTATATAATATTTCTTGGGTTAAAAAAATAACAATAGTATTATATAATTTTTTACTGAATAGTAATTAAATGGGACCGTTGGAGAAGAGAAACGCGCCGTTGGGTTTCTTGTCTGCTCCGTTCCGTTACTCTCAAACCATAATTTTACAGTATTACTCTCTTGTCCCTTAACTCTTAACTTCTTAAATTTCGTACGACGGAACTTATAATTTATCAAATCGCCCCCTTCTTCTTCTTTTTAAGTCTTTTATTTTCATGAGTCAATTTCTTGATTTCTCTCCGTTTTATGCATTTTTTTATATTATCTTTATGTACTTTCTAAAATTAATAAAGAATTTCGCAGATTTGACCAAATAAATAGTGAATTTAGACATTGTGACAGAAAATAATATAGATCGAATGACTTACGTCTGAAATTCAACCACTGTCTGAAAATAATCTAACCAGAAACCATTTATTATATGAAACAAAACAAAATTTATTTATCTTATAATATTGATACAAAAAAATGGGATAAAATAAATTATAGTTCTTGGAAATTACTCACTTGTTATTTTCTATCAGATGAAATTAATTACGATGGTTTCATATGTATGTGTGTGCGTGTGTTTTCGTGTTTGTGGTTATATATACAACTTACATGAATTTTGGGTTTCTGTTTATAT
>KE152013.1:105308-122857 GCA_000411095.1 Aethionema arabicum | reverse complement strand
TTGTGACCAACGCGATGAACAACGACGGCGCGTTAAGGCCAATCGCCGCGTTGGGAGCTTTGCTGTCTGCTGACTTTGTAGGCGAGTCTGAAGGAGCTCCACCTGGTGATTCGTCCGATGGAGGTGCAGGAGGTGAAGCTGCATCGGGTGAAGGCGCTTCTGCTGGAGATGGTGATTTAGCCGGAGATGGTGTCGGTGCGCTCCCCGGTGCCGGCGCTGGTGCCGGTGAAAGTGGCTTTCCGAATAACTCAAAAGGGAGAAGGACATTATCCACAGTGAATATCGCGACTGGAGTAGCGTCGAGCACAGTGTCGGCAACTCTCGAAGGTCCAACGCCGGTGTGGAGAACGACCTCATCGCCGGCAGTCGAAGTTGTTAGATCAAATTTTCCGGCGCCGTTGGAGGCTAATGTTGCGATTTTGTCTTTGTTAGTCTTCAATGAGCCTTTGGGCTTATACTCAGCTAAGGCGTGAAACTCTAGGAGTGAGACCACTTCAGCTTGTTTAAGCTTCGTCAGATCTGGGACGCCTTCAGCTTTGAAAGCTTCATCAGACGGTGCAAAAACCGTTAAGCCTTTATCAATGGCGGATTCATAGGTCTTGAGAACACCACTAGAGACAAGCAAATTTGCGAAGGTTTTACAACCAGCTTTTTCAAGCAATCCTGTGATATTAGATACAGCAGCAGAAGGAGCAGGAGCGGCTAAAACACCTGGTGCGATGATCGGAGCATTAATCTCAAGAACAGAGATGTTATACGGAATTTGCTTAACGGATTTACTGTAAGATGAATCGAGCTTGGATCCTGAAGCGGCGGAGCCAAATCCTACCTTACCTCCTTTAAGATCAGTAATATTCACAAACCCTAGGTTTCCAGGAGCATTTCCAGTGGTTTGATAAAGCGTTGTGGAGAGAGTTGTACCTTTTGAGATCTGGTGAAGTTTCTGAGGATCATAGTAATCAAGGAGGACGAGGAGACTTAGAGCGTTCTTAATAACAGAGAGTGGATGTTTACCAGCGAGTGCAGACATTGCGCCATTGTTGAGTACAAGAACAGTTATCGTCGTACGGCTATTGATTTCATCTGCAAGCTTCGTTTGAGTGAGATAGCTGTTGAAAGAGGAGTAATCAGGAGAAGCCGCAAGGATTTCAGTGATGTTATGGCAATTAACAATGGAAGCCACGGCGAGGAGAGAGAAAACGAAGGCGAGGAGAGAGAAGAAGTTTGGTGAAGTAACCATGGCTGCGTAAAGGGTTTTGAGAGTGATCAGTGTAGAGTAGAGGAAGTGAGAAGAGGAAGAGATGAAGAGTTAAAAGGGAAAAGAAAAAGAGTTAAATATTAACCATGGTTAGGTTAAATAATTAACTAGAGTTAAATAAAAAATAATTAATTTAAATAAATTTGTGTGTTGTTAATAAAATAGAAGTAAGTGATGGGTTAGATTGGGGCCATGTGATATTTTTAGGAGATAGCTGGAAGAAGAAAGATATAAAGAGGGCCATTCCATTGAGTTGTCTTTTTGCTTAAATTACCAAAATGGGCTTTAGGCCTTTTTTATTTATTATTTTTCTCCACTTAATTTTTAGAAACATATAATAAAATTATATATAAATAATTAAATATCAACTTTTGGGTGTCTTTTAGAGACCAATATCGTATCAATAATTTATATAATTATTTTGAATAACATTGTTTTTCATATGTCGACAAGGGCAAAAAGACTTTCCACGTCATTTATTTGTATTCTTTTTGTTGATATTTTATTTACTATTGGCTGTATTTATATGATTCTATTTTAAAGTTTAAAGCATAAAACCCAATTTTATTTGTTCTATTATATTCGATACACACTATGATAGCTTTACAGAAGAAAGTAATTTTAAATCGAACTTTATGGACTATTGTTAATGGGCTTGATATGGGCCTAAGATGATTAAATGGGCTCATGAAAGAAAAGAAGTAGGAGCTATAGTGGTGTGACACTGTGATAATGTGATTTGACAGGGAGTTATCAACTCTGTGTGTGACAAAGTTTAAAGAGGAAAAATTCAACTTTTTTTTGTCTGAAAAGGATTCGAATAAGGCTGAATTTCGCTGTGATGTAAGTGTCAGATAAACCTGACAATTGCCTTTAAATCTCTTCACGCTCAATTTCTCTCTCTCTCTCTCTCTTATCTAACAGATAGAGCAAAAAGTGAGTATAGTCATAGTTTATGGTTTGATTCATGTGCTAAGATTTTGTTTTGGGAGGTGGGTTTTTGCTTCAATGAGACACTAGTTTCTAAAGTTGTCTCCTTTTTTTCGAATTAACGAAAGGTTAAGTGAAGAAATACAAAGTTTTAAGTGATAATGGAAGTGCAGAGTTCAAGAACAGTCTTTGGTACTCTTTCTCTCTCTCTCTTTCTCTATCTTTTTAAGTTTTGTTGTGTCTGTATTTGTTTATGAATCTTCTTACTGTTGAAATAGAAGCTGGGTCGGAGAAAACGACGACGGCGGAGGAGGAGGAGAAGAGGAGGAGGAGGCCATGGATGAAAGCAGCTCAGTTACTTGAGTTTCAGATGCAAGCAATGGTGTATAGATACATAGCAGCTGGTGTTCCTGTACCTCATCATTTAGTTGTACCTATTTGGAACAGCCTTGCTTTGTCTTCTTGGTCTAATCACTTTATCCGCAACCATCACCCTTCTTCTTCTTCTCGTAAGTCAACTACTTTATTAACCTCTTGTTCTGTCTTTTAGTTTATATACTGCGAAGCTTCGAAATTCGATGTCTTTGTCATGAAATTTTGTGTAACTTAGAAGATTTTAGACATCAGGAGCTACTGAAGTTATCTTCTGTCTTAATAATTTGATTGATAAGGTTCCAGAAACATGTATTTGGTACTTGTCTGAATTCAATTTTGGGGTTTTGCTTCATTAGGTTCCTGAAACATGTATTTGGTACATGTCTGAATTCAATTTTGGGGGTTTGTTTCATTAGGTTCCTGAAATATGTTTTTGGTTCTTGGGTTTGAGTTATAGGAGTTAGAAAGACTTACATACACAACAGAATTCACCTGAGAATCTATTGAAGTTCTTGTTGAGTTATGTCTTGTCTGAAGTAGAATTTGGGGTTTTCTTGTGGAAAAGCTTGGTGGGTTATGGTTGATTAGTTATCTCTTGGGGTTTGAGTTGCAGAATTTGCAGAATTGAGGAGTAAGAGATTATACCACATGGACATGCCGGATCCTGAACCAACAAGGTGCAGGAGAACAGATGGGAAGAAATGGCGGTGTAGCAGCAATGTTGTTCCGTTTGAAAAGTACTGTGAACGCCATATGCATAGAGGCCGTAAACGTTCAAGAAAGCTTGTGGAATCCTATGAAGTTGATTCGTCTACTTCAGGAGTTGTATCAATCAAACATGAGAACAATGATGGTTCGGAGAGTACCGAGAGTCAAAATGTTCTTCCCGGGACAATGTCGAGTTCTAGCAGTGCTCAGGTAGTTACCATTGCTTCATTCCCTGGTGAGAACGCAAGAGAAGATGTTGGAGAGGCAGTTACTTGTCCAGCCTTAGTGATCTCTGAGTCAACAAACAAAAGTAAGAGTTACAACAATAGGAGCAGATGTAATTTGGAGATTAGTGATGAGGAAATTGTCAAGCAAAGAGAGTTAAGTACACGAGTTTGTGTAGTTCCTGAAGTGGAGTTTTTCCCTAAGAACGTACGAGGTATAGGCTTCAAAGTATATGCTATTAAACTCACTACTTCTGTTCTGTACTGTTTCAAGGATTGACCAGGTTCCAATGTTTATTACCAGGTGATGAGAGATTACCTTGTGTTCGAAAGGAGTGGAGATCTGGTGAGAATGGTCCGTTCGGTCGAAGGTTCTTTCCTGAGCAGTTAAGCAGAGGCTCTGAAGTATCTGATCTTTCATTACAACCTGCAAAATTCTCTGGAAACAGGAAAAATGGTTTGGTAGCAAGAAGGAGAGAATGGAAGAATATGATCGTTAATGGTGGTTTGTGTCCTAGTATGCACTTTTCTCCAGACACTGTTCTTCAAGGTTATACTTTAAACTGAAAACTTAAAACTTAAAAACTTAAGCTTACCAGCTTTTTTGTTGATATCAGCTTGCTTCGTTGTTGTAGGTCATGGTGTAAACAGAGTTGAAACAGATAATGAACCTGGAAGATGTCGAAGAACAGATGGGAAGAAATGGAGATGCAGCAAAGATGTATTACCTGGTCAGAAATACTGCATTAAGCATATGCATAGAGGGATCAAGAGGCGGTCAGATGAGACAGCTAGTTCTCTCTCTTTGACAATTGCTAACTCTGGGTATTGCAAAGATGGAGATGAACATATTACGTCTCAGAACTTGAAGCTTTCTGTTCCTATTTCTCGTGTTTCCAAGGAGATGAGCAATAGTAGTTGCAGTACTGACACCACCATTACTGATACAGCTTTAAGAGGTGAAGACAATGAGGGCTTTTCTTTGTCTTCAGGTGTTTAGAAGCATAGAAATGTTTTGATGTTTTACCTTTTCATCTACGGATCTGTTCTGAACACAGATGTTAGAGGTTAATCACAGAAAATATTAAGAGAGGCAATTATTAGTTAGATTAGATTGACCTGAAATGAGACATAATATATCATATACTAAGACATACAAATTTTAGTTTTGAGGATATATTAAGCAGAAATGACGAGCTTTCTCAGGCTCTGGACTTTAAGAACTTTCTTACTGTAGCATTAGAAGTTGTTAGTCCTCCTGAGTTAGGAAGAAGAGCATCATCACTTGAGGCACACACCTTTAGGATCTGCGTTCTTCACAATCCATGGATGCTGCATAATCTTCTGAATCGAGAGTCGTTTGGATGGATCCTTAACGAGAAGCTGTGGAACATTTTCAAACGACTATGTGTTAATGCTTGATAACAAATCCAGACAGATTTTTTGGAAGTTGATTCTCATAAACAATTGTGATATGAATTCACCTGACTGATAAGGTTTCTGGCTTCTACTGAAACTCTGGGGGTAAGAGGAAAACTCAGATCGATCTTAACAATTCTGCATACCATAAAATAGTAAAGTCATTAACGAACTGAAGTGTAAGATTTTTAGTCATTTCTAGAAAAGATGAAGTTTAAAGCCGTTCGTTACCTCGTGAAAGTATCTTTTTGACTCTCGGCTTCGAATGGAGGACTACCGTAGAGAAACTCGTAACACAGTATGCCTAAAGTCCAGTTATCAACTGCATAATCATGATCTCGATTCTCGACCATCTCAGGTGCTAAGTAATCCAAGGTTCCACACATTGTTTTCCTCTTGTTACTTGACTGCACTGACCATCCAAAGTCGGCAATTTTCAACTTTCCCTACACGTGATGAGCCATACTAGTTATGGAAATCTCTGAGTTTTCGTTGCAAAAACCATAACCATAGATGCATACCTCATGATCGAGCAACAAGTTTTCAGGTTTGATGTCTCTGTGAATCACGCATTTTCCATGACAATAGGCCAGTGCTTGGCTGAGACTTGCAATGTACTGAAATCCAGTAGAATCATGACAAGTAAAAACCCAAATCAGGAAAAAACCATTAATTTCTACAAGATGCTAAATTTATCAAGTCAAACAACGTTTTCCATCCGTCAAACAGATAATTCCCACGAATCACAGAGCCTGAGAAGCATACACCACCAGAATCGCAACAAGATCATTCAGACAAAACTGAGCTAGAGGGGGAGAAAGAGAGAGAGAGAGAGAGAGAGAGAGAGAGAGAGAGAGAGTCTTTTACCGTTGCGGCTTGTTGTTCCGTAAGATGACCATTCTTTTTTAACAGGCCATAGAGCTCACCACCATGAGCATACTCGAGAATTAAGAATATCCGCTCAGTATCATGGAACCAACCATAGAGACGCAGTATATTAGGGTGCCGTAGACTTGTTTGAATCTCCATCTCTCTCCTTAGCTGATGATGAATTTTATACTTTTCAATCTGCTCCTTGAATATCACTTTAAGCGCCACCACGAATTTACTCTACACCAAAAGACAAATCCCCACAAACAGTTGATTAAAACGATTTGAATAACTCTAAACTACATTAAGCGGAATCTCAAGAGCTAAAACTCAAATTGACAAAAAGATATTACCGTAACCTAACAAAATTATAGAAAAATTCCACATATTAATGGAAAACACTGAAAGGAAAGCGCACCTTGACTTCTCGAGCGAGATAGACTCTGCCGAATTTGCCTTTACCTAGCGGTTTCCCAATTTCAAAATCTTCCAGTGACCATTCCTTCTGAGAATTGCTCGCTTCAGCTTCCATCGATCTGGATCTCATTTCCCGATCACCGTACTAGAGTCCACGAATCGACGACGGCGAAAGACGAAGAGCCAAACCTTCAAGAGAGAGAGAGAGATTGAGCGGAGAAACAAATTTGAATTCGCCGTTGTAAAGGAACCCATTAAACGCAGCGTTTTCCAACTTATAAAACCAATTTGAATCCATCGTGCGTCTGACGTTATGACGAATTTACCCTCCACTGTTCTGATAAAACCAAATAGTCAAACCAAAACCAAACCAACCTAAACCGAACCAAACCAAACCAAAGTAAACCGGATCTAATCAAACAAAAAATTTGGTGGTTTTGTTATATCCGTCTTAATAAGGCTCATATCAATCTCTTTTTGAAAGTAGACTATTTTGATTTCTTTGTTTTGTTTAATACCATTACATATACAACATTGTATGTGTATATATCTGAATTTACAAGAACAACAAAACCCATTTTTACCATTTAAAAGAAGAGAGATTGATCAATTAGAACCAAAGTCTGAGTTCCAACGTTCAAGCTCTTCCCATTTGCTTTTACTTAAACTGGGTCTGATCACACCCATTGACTTCCTAAAATCTTCGTATCTAAGAGGTCTCACCTGTTACATAACACAACCACAATATCTAATAAGTATAATCAAAGCATATATAAAGGCATAAACTAACTCCAGCCACTATCAATGGATTCTACGATTAGATCCTCAAAGTGATTTTAGAGCTCATTGTGAACTAAATCAACTTCGAGTGCAATCTATGTTCTCTAGGATTATTCGACAAACGGAGTTTCTATCTAAGATTTGAAGATTAGACTTAAAGATAAATGATTGAAGATCAGACATAAAGTGATTGGGAGTTAGATTAAAGAGATGGTGATGTACTTGATTAGCTTGAATGGTTAGAATATCTGCACCAAGTTCTCTGATTGGCATCATTGCAGCTTCTTCACATAATGCTTGAAGATCACTCCCTGAGTATCCTGTTACATCACAAAAGCTGATGCCTGTTAGTTACTAAACAGTTCATTTTCTGGCGGTAGATAGGTCATTCTTAGTTTAAAGCTTGCCTTCTGTTTCTCTGACGATTTTTTCAATATCGCCACCTGTGATTACACTATTGTCAGTATATTTTGTTGACGCAATTTATAAATGTCGAAGGTTAGGAGCTAAAAGGTTACCGGATAAAGAATGGGGCTGACACTTCAATTTAGTTTTAAAAAGTAATTTCCTGACGTTTGCATCCGGCAACGGTACATAGATTCTCTTTACCTAACAGAGCATGTCATGATATCTTAGTTTATAGCAATTGTTGGACATGAGATTCAAGAACCATAAGGGTTAGATCCTCACCAATCTTCTAAGCACTGCATCATCCAACTCCTGTGGCTTGTTAGTAGCTCCTACATGATAGATATTACACCTAAGTAAACATTTAGGACAAGGAAAGATAGAACATATTCAAATCATCAGAACTGGGAGTGATGTGAAGTTAATTTGCAGAATGCTTACCGATTACTATTACCAAATCATCAGGATTTGAAGTAACCCCATCGAACTGGATAAGGAATTCTGATTTTAACCTTCTGCTCGATTCATTCTCATTGATTGACCTTGTAGACATGATACTATCTATCTAATAAACCAGAGCAAGCATCATCAGATCTCCATGTCACAAAAGGTTTATCAGTAAATTATGAAATCAATCTGAGTGTAGAATAAGATATACGGCTAGTCTCAATGGCTGTTTCTTCGATAGTTACAAATCTGTTGACGTGTGTGCTAATATAGCTAACGAGCAATTTTCTAGAACACGTGTTTTGTTTTCTCCATTCAGCATAGAAAATAGGAAAGGAAAAAAGACATACTTCGTCCATAAATATCACTGACGGTTGCTTGGATATTGCAACTTGGAACAGTGTTTTAACTAACTTCTCAGCCTCTCCCACCTGAATCAGTACAATAAAGTCAGTTTGTTTATTCAAATTGAAAAACAAATTAATCAAAGCCTTTACACAAAAGCAAGTATCATATTACAAGACTAGACACACACCCATTTTGATGTCAAAGAAGACGCAGAGACATTGAAGAAGGTTGCCTGTGACTCGGAAGAGACTGCCTTGGCAAGCATTGTCTTTCCATTGCCAGGTGGACCAAAGAGAAGCAGACCTGACAGTGATTTTATTTTAGTCACGTCACTGCAAAAATAAGAAGAAATCAAGCTTGCAATTTTTACCTCTCGCTGGTCTTCGGAGACCAGTAAACAAATCTCTTCGTTTGGCTGGTAAAATAACCATCTCCAGTAAAGCTTGTTTAGCTCCATCAAGTCCAGCTGCAATATTCAGAAATTGCGTCATGTAGGCTAAACAAAAAGAAACGCATAGTTAAATATGATCACAATGGCACCCACCGACATCATCCCATTTCACAGATGGACTTTTATCCACAATTGTTGTGTTTATCATCTCCACTAACTTATCATCATAGCCATTTCCAGATTCTTTCACAGGTTTTGGGTTTGTAGTAGCATCTTTATGATTCCTTGCCACTGCAACGCCACCACTTGGTAGTGAAGTCTTTTGTAATGAAGCTCTTCTATAACTCGATCCTGTAGTAGAGGACACTGAAGCTGAATGATGAGATGGAACGATTCTCTGCATAATCAAGGATCAAGAAGAGAGTTGAAAATCTGGTAGAACCAAAATACGAAAACACCTAATGCCTTAATCTGTGTATCAATCAATAAAATATCACTCGGCTCTGCAAACATCACTCTAACCTCAAACATTTAGGAAAAAAGAAGAGAGAATCAAGGCAGTACCTTGTTCTCAGATACGCCAACACCTGAAGTTATTACACCATTCATGCCGGAAAGAAGCACAGCAAACGTCAAGTCTGATTACTAATGCTTCTTTATATCACATTAATTCAATACGTCATTACAACAAATTCATCACCTGTGCGCTTACTCAGAGCTTGCAATCTTTCCGATACTTGCTTTTGCCATTTAGAAATCTTCTCTCTATACGACCTCACCTTCTCCTTCTCACTACACATAAAGTCAATAAACAACGAAACCTAATGCTCTGACGAAAACACTAAGAAGACCAAGGAGAAAAAAACTAAAGCTGAACGGTTTGATCGATCAATACCTAGAACTGATATACGAAGGGGTAGGCGTAGAACTAGCTTCGTTCAAGATCCTCTGAGAATTTCTGTAATGAAGAAACGCGTCATCATGTAAACCCCACTCTTCTGCTCTAACACCCTTAGCAATCTCCTCTTTCGCCAAATCAAAGTAACCTTTGAGCTTATACGCAATCCGTTCGTTAGTAACCGGAACTCCATCGACACTGTTCATTGATCCAGAAGTCGATACACCAGCCTCGTACTTAGTTTCTCCGTAACGATTATTGTTGCCGTCTTCGGTGAAAATCGAACCAAATGAATCAATTATACCTCTAAGGAAACTCATATCTAAAAAGAACAAAAATCAATCATCATCTTCCGATTTTAAACAAACAAAACCAATAGATAAACAACATCTAAACAAATAAAATTGGTTTTCACTCACCATAATCTGCTCAGAAATTGAATTCATGTCCGATAGAAGATCAAATCAAAACAAAACAAAACTCCAGTGAATGTAAAAAATTGATGGCAATCGTACGCAAACGATAAACAACATATGAAAGTCACAGCCCATAACCCTCTAATCGCCGAGAGGCTAATACTGGGACTAACGGGCTTAATTTATGGGCCCCACACATGGGCCAAGGTTATGGGGCTAATATAAGTGGCTCTGTTACGGGCCTAATATATGGGTCTAATTTACGGGTCTAATTTTACGGGCCTATGGGTCTAATTTTATGGGCCTTATATATGGTCTAATTTACGGGCCTAATATATGGGTCGAATTTACGGGCCTTAATTACGGGTCGAATTTACGGGCCTTAATTACGGGTCTAATTTTACGGGCCTAATATTTGGGTCTAATTTTACGGGCCTAATATATAGTCTAATTTGCGGGCCTAATATATGGGTCGAATTTACGGGCCTTAATTACGGGTCTAATTTACGGCGTTTAATTACGGGTTTAATTTTATGGGCCTAATATATGGGTCTAATTTTACGGGCCTAATATATAGTCTAATTTGCGGGCCTAATATATGGGTCGAATTTACGGGCCTTAATTACGGGTCTAATTTACGGGCCTTAATTACGGGTCTAATTTTACGGGCCTTAATCACGAGACTAAGTTACGGGCTTATGTTACAGGCTTAAGTTACGGGCCTACGTTATGTGTCTACGTTACGGGCCCAATTACGGGCCTAAGTTATATGTGGAACCGTTATCTGTCGTTCTAACTTGTTTGACTTGGAAACTAGAAGATTGAGAGTAACAAGAAAACAAAAAGCTTTAGAGAACCAAAAATGGAGGTTCTGACGAGTATCGCCACCATTGTTGCAGCCATTATCTTCGCCATCTTGTTATATGCAATCTATATAACGATCAGAATCTACACAGGAAAATCGATAAACAATAAGGAATATTCTCCAGTCCACGCCACACTCTTTGACCTATTCATCCATGCTAATGATATATACGACTACGAGACAAAGATTGCAAGAACAAAACCGACTTACAGGTTCTTGGGTCCAGAACAGAGCGAGATATTGACTGCTGATCCTCGGAATGTGGAGCATATTCTCAAGACAAGGTTTGATAACTATACCAAAGGACCAAACAGTCGTCGGAATCTTGGAGATCTTTTGGGACATGGGATCTTTGCTGTTGATGGAGATAAGTGGAGACAACAGAGGAAGCTTGCAAGCTTTGAGTTCTCTGCTAGAGTTTTGAGAGACTTTAGCTGCACAGTTTTCAGGAGAAATGCAGCTAAGCTCGTCCGTGTAGTCAAGGATATTGCTGTTTCTGGAAAAGCTTTTGATGCTCAAGTAAGTTCTGAGATCTCTTGAAACCTGAAATTCATAAGACAAAACAAACAAATGAAGGAACAAGATTTGGTAACTTAACATTGTTTTGTTTGGGTTTTGAGGGTAGGATTTGTTGATGAGATGTACATTGGATTCAATCTTCAAAGTGGGGTTTGGTGTGGAGCTGAGGTGTTTAGATGGGTTTAGCAAAGAAGGGGAAGAGTTCATGAAAGCTTTTGATGAAGGAAATGTTGCGACCAGTTCCAGATTCATCGATCCGTTATGGAAACTGAAATGGGTACTCAACATTGGATCAGAATCCAGATTAAAGAAGAGCATTGCTACCATAGATAAGTTCGTCTACAGTCTCATTACCAACAAAAGGAAAGAGCTTACTAAGGAAAAAGAGACGGTGAGTTCAAAAGTACTCTTATTTGCTTATTTTTTGGTTTTTAATTCGAGAAATTGTTAATTTTTGTGTTTCCTAAGGCTGTTAGGGAGGATATACTTTCAAGATTTCTTGTGGAGAGTGAGAAAGATCCAGAGAACATGAATGATAAGTACCTGAGGGATATAATTCTGAGCTTCATGATTGCTGGGAAGGACACAAGTGCTGCAGCTCTCTCTTGGTTCTTGTACATGCTCTGCAAGAACCCACTTGTTCAGGAGAAAATTGTACAAGAAATTAGATATGTTACGGCAAGTAATGAGAAAACAACTGATATAAATGGTTTCGTCGAAAGCATAACCGAAGAGTGTCTAGATCAGATGCAGTATCTCCATGCAGCCTTGTCAGAGACCTTAAGGCTTTACCCTCCAGTGCCTGTGGTAAGTCTCCAGTTCTAAGAGCTGCTGTGAATCACAGCCTGTGATTAACGATGTTAAGAGTTAACAGAATCAATAAATGGTAACTTTTTAAATCTTTCTTGGTCTTTCCAAGGATGTGAGGTGTGCAGAAAATGATGATATTCTCCCAGATGGAAATAGAGTAAACAAGGGGGATAATGTGTACTACATAGCCTATGCGATGGGTAGGATGACTTACATTTGGGGTCCAGATGCTGAGGAATTCAAGCCAGAGAGATGGCTCAAGGACGGTGTATTCCAGCCTGAATCACCATTCAAATTCATAAGTTTTCATGTTTGTACACTCTCGTAGACAACGTGCATAGTTAAGAGTTAAAGCATTCTTTTTAATACCTGATTTCGTTGACTGTGTATGCAGGCTGGTCCAAGAATCTGTCTAGGCAAGGATTTTGCATACCGGCAAATGAAGATAGTATCAATGGCCCTTCTTCACTTCTTTCGCTTCAAAATGGCTGATGAAACGACCAATGTGCATTACAAGAGAATGCTTACACTTCATATCGATGGAGAACTCAACCTCTTTGCGGTCCCCAGGACCAGCACTTGATTAACAAGAACACTTGCCATACTATTGCCTGCTTCATGTATCTAGTTGCTTACCAAAAACTTTGTAGTCTGAAACGCGCGCAGAAACATAATTGACTCTATGTCTGAAAGTTGAGCAAATCCTACATGAGTTTAGCTCAAAGATACTCAAGGAAGATGGAAGCAGACGTCTAAACATTCCTCTATACTATGTAAGCCAGACGTAGATTGAAATAAAACTCTGGATGACTCAGCTATCATTAAATTTCCAACAACAAATTAGAATCACATAATAATGTATAACTTTAATACCAGCTAGAACAATAAAGGCAGATCGATTAAGCTAGAGTGACATTACAAAAATGAGTTCATGCCCCACCTGTTGGCATGGCGATTGAAGGACTCTGTATGCTTCAATGGCCTCTAATCTCTGCCTCTCCTTTGCAACCCCCTTTCAGTAGACTTTCGTACCTGCCAGATAAAAATAAGCATATGACCAAAGGCTATTTCCTGAGATTGATTATGTTAGACATTATAGTAACTATACCTTTGGAGCAATAGCCAACTTTGCTGGCGCTTAAACCACATCACCAAATGTTATTTTTGGGAAGCATTCTAAGTCATCTCCTGTGTTTCCTTTGTTCTTCTTTTGCTTCTTGGCCTCCCAATCCTACGTGAGAGTAAATCAAATATATCTCAACCTATGACGAATCATTTTACAAAATAATACAAAAGAAAATTGTTACATTTTTTTTATAGAACGGTTTTTACTTCAAAGAAAAAGTATAGATTCAAAAGAAACAGTTTCTAGAAAAAGAAAAGGTGTAAAATAGAAAAAAGGGGTTTTGTAATAAAAATGAATAAATGCTTTCATGGAGAATCTAAAACTACATAAATAAGTGTTTGTGGATGAGTGGTAAATTAGATTTCAAAATTAATTTTAAAACATTACGTGTCAAGTTGAGAATATTCCTCCAATTCTATAGGATGTGAAACAGTTCTCTGTCTTTCTAACTTATGTGACTTGGAAACTAGAAGATTGAGAGAAACAAGAAAAAAACGGCTTAAGAATAAATAAGCAATGGAGTTTCTGATGAGTATCGCTACCTTTGTTGCAGCCATTATCTTCATCATCCTGTTGTATGCAAGCTATATAACGATTAGAGTCTTCACAGGAAAATCCATAAACAACAATGAGTACTCTCCTGTCCACGGCACACTCTTTGGCCTACTCTTCCACGCTAATGATCTGTTTGACTACGAGACAGAGATTGCAAGAACAAAACCAACTTACAGGTTCTTGGGTCCAGAACAGAGCGAGATATCGACTGTTGATCCTCGGAACGTGGAGCATATTCTCAAGACAAGGTTTGATAACTATACCAAAGGACCAAACAGTCGTCAGAATCTTGCCGATCTCGTGGGACATGGGATCTTTGCTGTTGATGGAGATAAGTGGAGACAACAGAGGAAGCTTGCAAGCTTTGAGTTCTCTGCTCGAGTTTTGAGAGACTTCAGCTGCACAGTTTTCAGGAGAAATGCAGCTAAGCTTGTCAGTGTAGTCATGGAATTTGCTCTTTCAAGAAAAGCTTTTGATGCTCAAGTAAGTTCCAAGATCTATTGAAACCTGAAATTCATAAGACAAAACAAAACAATTAAGTAACAAAATTTGGTAACTTTAACATTGTTTTGTTTGGGTTTGAGGGTAGGATTTGTTGATGAGATGTACATTGGACTCAATCTTCAAAGTGGGGTTTGGTGTGGAGCTGAGGTGTTTGGATGGGTTTAGCAAAGAAGGGGAAGAGTTCATGAAGGCTTTTGATGAAGGAAATGTTGCGACCAGTTCCAGATTCATCGATCCGTTTTGGAAACTGAAAAAGTTTCTCAACATTGGATCAGAATCCAGATTAACGAAGAGCCTTGCTACCATAGATAAGTTTGTGTATAGTGTCATTACCAACAAAAGGAAAGAGCTTACCAAGACAAAAGACATAGTGAGTTCAAAAGTACACTCTTGATTGCAGATTGCTTATTTTTCGGTTTTTAATTTGACATAATGTTTTTGTGCTTGCCAAGGCTGTTAGGGAGGATATACTTTCAAGATTTCTTGTGGAGAGTGAGAAAGATCCAGAGAAAATGAATGATAAGTACCTGAGGGATATAATTCTGAGCTTCATGATTGCTGGCAAGGACACAAGTGCTGCAGCTCTCTCTTGGTTCTTGTACATGCTCTGCAAGAACCCACTTGTTCAGGAGAAAATTGTACAAGAAATTAGAAATGTTACATCAAGTAATGAGAAAACAACCGATATAAATGGTTTCGTCCAAAGAATAACCGAAGAGTGTCTAGATCAGATGCAGTATCTCCATGCAGCCTTATCAGAGACCTTGAGGCTTTACCCTCCTGTACCTGTGGTAAACATTCAGTTCTAAAAGCTTCTGCGATTAACAATGTTAAAAGTTAACGTAATCAGTAAATGATGACTTTTATTTTCTTGTCCCCCTTCCAAATTCAAAGGATGTGAGGTGTGCAGAAAATGATGACATTCTCCCAGATGGAAATAGAGTAAACCAGGGGGATAATGTGTACTACATAGCCTATGCAATGGGTAGGATGACTTACATTTGGGGTCCAGATGCTGAGGAATTCAAGCCAGAGAGATGGCTCAAGGACGGTGTATTCCAGCCTGAATCACCATTCAAATTCATAAGCTTTCATGTTTGTACACTCTTGTAGACAACCTGCATAGTTAAGAGTTTAAGCATTCTTTTTAATACCTGATTTCCTTGTCCGTGTATGCAGGCTGGTCCAAGAATCTGTCTAGGCAAGGATTTCGCATACCGACAAATGAAGATAGTATCAATGGCCCTTCTTCACTTCTTTCGCTTCAAAATGGCTGATGAAACGACCAGTGTGCATTACAAGAGAATGCTTACACTTCATATCGATGGAGAACTCAACCTCTTTGCAATCCCGCGGACCAGCACTTGATTAACAAGAACACCTGCCATATTAGTAGTGTACTGCCTACTTCATGTAACCCAGTAAATGCTTACCAAAAACGTTTGTAGTCTGAAATTCGTGCAGAAACATTATTGACGCTTTGTTTGAAAGTGCTGACTGAAACCTGCATGAGTTTGCTGAAAAATACTCAAAAAGATGGAAACAGACGTCTAAACATTCCCCTATATTGTGTAAGCCAGACATAGATCGAAGAAAATTCCGGACGACTCAGCTATCATTAAATTTCCAGCTAGAATTACATAATTAAGTATAAGTTTAATACCAGCTAGAACAAAAAGGCAGATGGATGAAGCTGGAGTGACATTACAAAAATGAGTTCATGTCCCATCTGTTGGCATGACTATGGCAGGAATCTGAAAACCTGGTCTTGATTCCCATCCCTTGCGAGACCTGTATGCTTCAATGGCCTCTAATCTCTGCCTCTCCTTTGAAACACTTTGAGTAGACTTTCGTACCTGCCAAATAAACATAACCATATGAACAAAAACTATTTTCCTGAGATTGCTTATGTTAGAAATTATAGTAACTATACCTTTGGAACAACAGCCAACTTTGGTGGCGCAAGAACCACATCACCAAATCTTATTTTTTCATTCTTTGGGAAGCCTGTTAAGTCATCTTCTGTCTTTCCTTTGTTCTTCTTTTGCTTCTTCGCCTCCCAATACCTACGTGAGAGATGAAATTTTGTCTGGTTACTCAAAAATCAAATATAACTCAAAGATTTGTCACTAAATTAAGCAAAAGCACTGTAAGAGACTCAAGAAAGAGAGACTCAAAGAGGTGTTTAAAACTGATTCATTTAAGGAAACTAATAAGCTTACTTCTTCTTGCGCTCTTTCCTTGTTGATCGACCATCCAACTCTGCTAGTTCCTTTTCAAAACGAAGGTCAGTCATCTGGTTTCTTTTCCTCTTTTTCTTCTTCTTGTCATCTTCCTTTTTCAGCATAACATCATCACCATCACTCTCATGATCAGAGGATGTTGTGTGTCCCTCGGCTTTTCTATCACCAACAACAGCTGCATCACTCCCAGACTTGATACTCTAATGATATAAACATTCACAAAAGATGATTTAATATAAAAAAATTCAGACGAAGTATATAATCCAAAACTTGCAAAAACATTCTAACCAGAATTACTGAAGAACAATACTATCAAGTTGTAACCTAACAGAACAGTAACATATAGTTTCTCGATAACATGTCTTCAATTGATTCGACAAAAATATCCAAAATCGAATCTATAATTAATCTAAATTACTCCAAAGTTTTTCAAATTTTACCGTCGTAGCATCTACTTCCGCTTTCCTATGTTTATCTTTCTTCTCTACATCTTCTTTAGCAGATTCTGAAGGAAGACATACAAACAATCAGAAAGAGAAATCACAATACNTCTCTCTCTCTCTCTCTCTCTCTCTCTCTCTCTCTCTCTGTATTAGCAAACAAAAAAAGTACCAGGTGAAGTGTACTTCATGAGTGCACGGAGCGTGGAAGGAAGAGCATCGAGCTTCGAACGATCAGGTGGCGGCGGAAGTCGCGCCGGTCCGCCGTGCGCAGCTAGGTAGTTTTTTGCTCTCCTCTTCTTTCCCTTCCCTCCCATCTCTCTCTGACGATTTATTACGCCGGCGGCAGACCTACTCGTTTTATTAAGTTGCCGTTGAAACTTGCAGGATTAGGCTAAGTTAGGCCCAAGCCCATATCTCTAGCCAAATAATATTTTATTTATTTTTCTCTGGCCCAATAATATATATCTTTTGCCAACTGGGCCAATAATATATATAATTCTGGCCAATTAATATTTTAAGCAAAAACTCTTCTATAGGGAGAACTTAAAACTATTTTTACCGATAAATCAAAGATCCGACAAACAAAAAAACAATA
>KE152013.1:84297-105127 GCA_000411095.1 Aethionema arabicum | reverse complement strand
AAAAAAAAAAAAAAAAAAATAGAAAACAATCGCTCTGAATAAATGAATACAATAAAACTTTTATCTGTAAAATACCATTTCTCACAAGAAAAGTACAAATCTACAAGAAGACCAAAAAAATAAACAAACCTCACAAAAACGACGACGTATAATAGCTCAAGCTTTGGTATACAAACCTCACCATTCTCAATAACATTTTGATCTAAACAATCTCCAGACAAAACTATGGTGAGACTGAGACATAACAAACATAAAACAAATCATGAATACTCTTTGATACGAGAACAAGTGACTACCATACTTACATATGATACAGACAATCAAACACTGTGCATCTGATTTCCATCTTTCACCGGACTTATGTATTTTCCGGCAGTTACATTGCCGTGTGTTTTCCCCGATCACGAGGTTTCATTCTACTTCTCATTCCCATCCAAGCTTCAACATTTGATCCACCACTTTTAAGCTTAACTGCAAGTAATTTAAACACACAAGGTTTTATAAAACATTGATCAGTCACAGATCAGATCCATTACAGGGATGCAGATTATATCTTATATGCATAGAACTCGGTTGAATCTTAACTAAGCAGTTATATAGATTATAAACTTACGGCTGGATCGGTGAAGATTATCAACTGTTTATCTTCTGTGGAAACTAGGAGGTTAGTGTTGTCGGCGTTAAGAGCCAGCGCAGTTATATCCTTACCTTGACCAAGATTCAGTACATGGAATACCTATAAGATAAAAGCTCGTGTTAAGATAGATTTATAAGAACGCTACGAAGGACGATACAGTAATGAGAAGTTAACAAGAAATTATAATATTTTTGTATAGATTTATCTCTTTTAGGGAGATTTGATGATACCTGGAGAGTGTATAAGTTGAGGAAGCAAATTGAAGGAGATGGGATATCAAGTCTTTCGACTTCTTCGCTGTGATTTGATGAATCTTTAGTCGTAGGGATCTTAGAGCTCAAAGGCGGGCTATCGTTACTGCTCGACGCATCAAAGCTGGAAGATGAGTTCAGTCCAATTAAGGCATTTTGACCATCCATGGAAATCTCCATACAACTTATGCTACAAGAGAAAGGAAGTTTTGCTTTGGCGATCAGAACTCCATTTATGGTGAACACGCTAATGGAACCTTCCAATTTATTCCATGCCATTATAATTCCATCAGGTGAAATGCAGAGAGCATCAGCTGTTACACCAGCTAATCGTCTGATCAGTCGACCTTTCCTTATGGAATGCAATAGAATATCTGAGGACTCGGAGGATGAAACAACGACTCCTTGATCTGAGCTAACACAACAACATATTACTTCTCTTCGGTGACCACGGAGCACTTGTATAGGTCCTTCAATGCGACATTTTTTGCCTTTGTTTGTCGAGGTGTTGGCCAGATTCGTGTTGTTTGTAGAGGATTGTGTTCCAGAACCAGTTGAAGACTCAGACGCACTTGTTCGAGAAGTAAACGACTTGTGGATTCTCCACAGGAGAACAGTACTGTCGCGTGAACCTGTCACGAGGAAGTTGCTGTCTGGAGATAGAGCCAGACATGTAACAGGGGCACAGTGGCCAAAAGCTGTTTCCAGAGTTTTTGCTCCATCAGATGAGACGAGCTTGATGCTATTATCCGCATGTCCTCCTAATGCCATAAATGAGTTTCTTAAAACATATATCAAACTTTCAAAAAGATAAGGATTTTAGGACCGTATGATTGGTTACCTGTGATTATTTCTCCGTCGCTTGTGATAGCAACTACGGCCGAACTTCGGATTCCTGATGAGGCAAAAGCTTGTGCCTGGGGAAACTGCCAATCACCAGCCACAGAACTAGCTGGACCCTTGAACATACGCATCAGTGATCCACCTGCAGAAGTTGGTATTGCTTTCCCGTGATGAAAGAGGAAAGGAGTACCCTGGCCATCAGGGGTGTTTGGTTGCCACTTGTGTTGTGCAACCCGTGCTGCTGGCACGTTCATGTCCACAATCACGACAGTATCTAATGATGCCTGGATGGCTGCGGCAGGTAAGTTGCAGCGTTCCGGAGCTTGAACAGCATATGGTTTTATCTCTTTTGGATTTCGAAAGATGGTCTGCCAAGAATTAAAAGCAACTGTTACGTTGAAGTGACAAATATGGAATCTATCGACCTTCAATAATTCAACTTTCTTCAGAAACTATATCCTCGGACACATAGTACTGTTCAAGATAAGTTAGAGAGTTTTCGGAGTCAAGAGTGCAAGCGCAAAACCAAATTGAAACTAACAGGTACCTGCAAATGTAAGACATCTTTCAGCGGCATCCGCTTCATGTGAGGGACAGTCAATAGCTGGGACGGAGTTTGCCCAAAATAAGCTATCTGGTCTTGTGTAGCGCGTTGTTGTCCCTTCACCAAATATTCACACGCAAGTCAAGATAGCCTATTATCACTAAATCAACGCAAGAAGAGTAATACAACAAAGCTATCTTACTGGGTCCGTGATTTTATCAATATCAACAGTTCCCTCGTAGGTGATGTAGAAGAAAACGTTATTTGACATTATAGCTTCTTTGCCACGTTGCTTATACCTAATGAAAGAAAGAATTTAGCCACTTTCAAATAAACATTTTCTAGGATTATTTGCTGGACAATCAGCAAAAGGAGGAATCTAAGTTATGGAAAATGTGCTGCTAGTATATTAGTTCATGGAAGAGAACCTACCCAAATATGAGATCGATCCATTCATGCAAATGCGCAGATACATGGTCGCTTTCAAGAGCCATTCGTTGCTTGTGTACAAAGTCCACTGGGTTTTTAGCCCATGGAGGAAGTTTTACAGCATCTGTTAGATTAAAAACCGCATAAGCTTCATTGTGTTAGGCATTAAGCTAGAAAAATGAAGAGAACCACAATAGCGTACCAAGTTTCTCTCCTAACTGTGTTGTACCAAAATCGATACTGTTTTCGTTGGTCAGCACCTCAGGAAGGTAAAATAACTCTGGAACCTGCAAAGAAATTTGGTGGCAAATTATGAGTAGGCTCTTCAATTGCAGGGAAGAGGCATTTTTAAATAAATACATTTGATGCTTTAGGGAAACCAATACGTACCAACTCCTTCACATCACTCATGTCTTCTAGAACTCCATTCCAAGTGGCTGCAATGTCTGAAAACATGCGGTCTGCATGATCAAATTTTCCACCTTGAAGTTGAATTGAAAGAGTTGTGAAAGGTTCTACTCTAGCCAGATAATACAACACCTGCGCACATGAGATAAATTTGATAAACCATTTGCGTTCGTATTCAAAAGATTACAAACTCCATTCAGTTGCATTATACTAAATAGTAAGTATTGTCTTCTTTCCACAATTAAGAGGAAGATACAATTGAACTGGGAAGAAGGGACAGCAATTGTGGCAGATATTATAAAGAAAGAACTTACTGCTCCCGCACTTGAGTAATGTGAGCCATAGTGGAATTTGGGAATGATTGGATCTTCAAAGCTGGAATATCTCTCTTGAAACTTTTTGAGCCGCTCTGGGTTCAATGCACCAATTGGCTGACATATACAGACCCACATTAGAACAAGTTTCTCTAGGCTTATGGGCCATCATTGATTTAGAGCAAAAAAAAAATGGAAGTAAACTGCAAAAGATACCACCTTGGAAAGATCTCTAAATGTAGATGGATGTGAAAGGTCCAGACTTTCTGAACTGTTGTCAGAAATAATCCACGGGAAAACAGGATACTGCAATGAGTTAAAAAAATTGATCAAGATCACCAAAAAGAATATGATACTGACAAGACCACCAAAGATGCCAAGGAGTACAAGATCTACCTGTGTAATGTCATTATAACTACGGCCAGCCAACGTATTAAGTTGCATTAGGTATTCGAAATTGCTGATCTACAGATATTAACCAGATGGAGATATTTCTGTATCAGATTTTATTCCTGGAGGAGGATAAAGATAAATAACAACTACGAGTGTGCATTTGATTGGTACCTCCCATCTAGCCCAGCGCTCCATTAGTTGAGTTCTTTTTAAAAGCTGTTCCGGCCTCTAGAAAGTTAACAATTATGTAAGTTTGCAGCGCAGGACAGAAAGTGACCCAGACAACTTTCACGCTTTATCAAGCCCACACTGAAGAGTAATATGGACCAAGAGGTGTTCCAAAGCTAAACACAAAAAAATTGTAACAATAAAAACACAAACCTGAGTCGCTAGGTATATATTGTTCAAATGAGGAGGCCCTGCTTGAACGATAGCTCGATAAGCATTTCTCCGACCCTCGGTATTCTATGGTGTAAAACAAGAAAATTGGAAACATAAATTGGTTAGAGCGTGCAGAGACTTGAACTCACAAGGTCAGAAAGACAATTATTTCTAAAGCAGGGAGAGTTACCCCAAAATCGAAGAAGAAGTTTGAACGGTCAACCATAAAGAGTTCCAGGGCGCTTCTTCTTAGGAGATATCTGTTAAATGAATAAGCAAAGAAAGAGATCATAAAACACAGTACAAACCCTAGTGATTTGAGGATTGATTGGCGTTGGCTTGGGATTTGTGGGAAATCAAAGTGGTTTAAATTTCGTTTCAGTCCCGAAGGGAATGCCCTTAAACTTAAAACGGTATAAACTATTCCAGACTTTTCGTACATGAAAATTCCATACTTTGGAATAGGCCTAATTATAAGCAGATAGAACATCTGAAAAAATTAATAAAATGAAGAAGTAAATAGGACAACATGAGCTAAACAGAACTTTAAATGATGAAACTCTACCTCCGACTATAAATTTGATGAAGGGAAGACATCGGCCAGCTACGGTCCTTTTCTTGAGCACCTGATAGGGATCCATCAGAATGATCAGTCAAATGCTGGCTTTCTCTGTTGTCAACAATAAAATTTATTCTCCGTGTTGTAATCTGAGAAGGTACAACATTATGGTTAGCAACAAGATATTCATACAAGAAAAGGAAATTGGGAATTACGAGGAAATTCAGGTCTAAAAAATATCTATAGGCCACAATTCCTGACTTTAGTGAATCACACAAATTTGGTTGGTTATTATAGAGATAGATGTCAGCTACTAGTTAAAAATAAAAAAAACATTCGGATTGGTTGAACTTACTTGAAAGGTTCCTTTCACAACCCTTAGCGGTCGGACCATAGATGTGGGAAATTCAAGAAGGATCCTTTCATCAAGTTCACTGGGAACAAAGCCAGGTGCTGCCACTGAAGAATCTCGTACCATATCAAGGTCATTTGAAGGCCGAACATTACTTGTTCCTGTTGAAGTTCTAGCCGTATGCTCATGTGATCCCGATATCCTCTCTTCATTTTCCCTTCTATGTTCTTCAACATTTCCTTTGACATCAAGATGATCACCCTCTCCATGTTCGTCATCTTCATAGGCCATTTCCATTGATATCACTTCAGCAGCAAGAACAGGTGGATTTGATGGAGAACCCATGCTACCGCTATCATTTTTTGTGTCTGTCTGGTCGTCATAGTTTGCTGCTGCCCCAAGATGATTAGTCCCAGAATAATTCCTCCGTATACATTGTCTCATCCTAGAAAAACTTTCCATAGAATCAAGTTTCCAGAAAACCTGCATGTTTAATCATATATCACATCACTGAGAAACTTATTAAGCTCTTTTAAATTGAAATCAAATATAATTGTGGCTTACGCGATCAGGACTGCATAAATCCTCTCCGAAGGGCCCGAAAAAGCATCTCATCTCTGCCAAATAATGAATGAGTTTGCGCCAACCACGGATTCCCAAGCCTAAGCGATGCGTTGCTTCAATATCATCTTGCATACGCCTATCAAACTGATGATAAGTTGAATCAATAAATCTGGATCAGAGCATGCAACCCTCAAAAAAACAATAAAGCATGACATATGCAGAACACAAACCTCGGATCTCTGCATGTTACGTGCTAGAGCAAAGCTTGCAACAAGTACAGCAATATATTTGTAGGACAAAGCATTAAAGTCTTTTCCATAAACTGATTTTGTATCCACTGGTTGGAGACACTCCATCCATGCCACTCCCATGGCTTCAGAACTATTCCATCTCTGTAAACGCTCCATGTCACTGATATTCCTCCGCTGCGCAGACGTTGCCATTGCAACAGCACTTAGACCTCTTCCTGAGCCAATTTTTGCATTCCGCTCAAGATCTCGTGCAGCTGCCATAGCTGCCGCTTTTGCAGCAGCTTTATCTCTTGGTCGAGGTGGTGCACTGTTGTTCAGAGTCTCTGTCGGCTTCTGAAAGCTAGAAAAGGTCTGAAGTTTGGCATTCTTACGCTCAAGCAATGAAGACTCTCGCCTAAGATGTGAAGTTGCAGGAGGTGCGGCTGCTTCCCAACCAGCTGCCCCTGCAGCTATCATCGCCAGCGCCATTGCAGCAGGTGGTGATGCAAAAGCAGCAGCCCACTCTGGAGTAATCATAGAAAGAGCACCCTAAACAGATAGATTTTGGATAGTTTAAGTTACTAAATAAAGCAACAAATATGTTGAACGTGATTAATCATTAAGGTAAAAAACAAGCATATTTTAAAGGGATGAACAGTTTCAGCAATTAGAAGGAAATGGTGGCCATCCTAGAAACAAATAACTATGATAGTAGCTAAGGGAATGTGAATAGATTTCTGCTACCTCAACGGGGAGCACATCAGCTGCCAAGGCACGATCATCAACAACAAGGGGATTCATACCATCAGCGGTGGCAAGTTCATGAATGCCAGCCAAAAGTGGTCGCCATCTACGGAGGACTGCAACAAATGGTGGTAAAATAGCCTCTATATACTGCTTACGAAGTGGTCTTCTGTCTCTGCTGATTGCATGCCATACCTGCACCGGTTTGTGCTAGAATCAGGAAGTAAAGAAAGACAACAACAAAAGGACAGCATCGAGTCCAGAAACAAAATCGAGGAAGAGAACAACGTTCCCAGTAGCAACATGAACCAGTCCTCATTTAGGATGCCAATCTGACTTAGGGAAGAACTAACCTCAGAATATAGAACACAAGAAGTAACCAGTACTCTCTGCCTCTTAGAATCGGATATTGGCATGTTTAGGATAGGAGAGAGCACACTGGAGATAAAAAAAAAAAAAAAAAGCAGTCAAACTTCTCTGAATAAACATCTGAGGCAGGGAAAAACTGACAAACCAGAACTAGATATTCAACCGTTTGAAAGATACCATGTTTTTTAATTGTGCAAAAAATCAATAACAAATCACTATAGCACATTGTCACCATCAAGTGACCCATAAGCAGATTGGGACATAAAACTCAGAGCATCATGTTGTGTCAGCTCCAAGTTTTCAGGATGCAAGAATGCTGACAGAAAGTAGTTATGCAGATGGATATCTAATTGTAAAGCCACGGAGGGAGAAACAAAAATGTCATTTCATTTACCTCCACAATAAAGCTGATCGTGAATGTCGAATAACCATATGAGAACTGCTATCTAATAAACCAGGATTTCCTGAGGAGCGTTGTAATCCACCAGAGAAACCATCTTCAGAACTTAAACTTCTCATTAACATATTATCTTCGCCATAGTCTTCTTCTCTCATAGACAGAAGCACCATTCGGAGCATGCATAAGAAAGGCTGATCACTGTCCAGCAACTGGTAGAGGGCTGCCATCCCTCCCATCCCAGTACCAGATCCACCCCCTATTCCTAGGCCACCTCCAAGTCCTGATTCATCTAGCAACAAAGCTTGAAGCATGGATACAGATTTTTTTACCAAAGGAAGTTCGATCCAGTTTCCATGAGTGTCCTTTTCTAAAGTAGATTTCCAAGAGTCACAGCCACTGCCACCACCACCAAAACAACTAGTTTTAGAGGGAAGGCCAACACCATACCATAATCTACTCCTAAACTTCCAACCCTCAGCCAAATCCATGGCACAGCTGCCATATGAAACAAAAGCACATGAAACAGATTCATAGGGTTCAGCTGCAGCAGCAGCAGTAAGACGCTCCATTACGGCTGCTGAAGTCTGTCCACTTGCATCGGCCATTGAAGTGAGTACCTGAAAAAAAAAAAAAAAGAAGCAAAATAACCAGAGTGTTCATAGTTGCCGAGTAAAAATATATTGTTAATAAAATTCAGTTTGATGTGCAAAATGGCATGCTTGTAAAAGGTATAATTGAAATTAAGAGGTAACAACCCAACTTAAAGGAAGACATATGAATCAGGACATACGAGAACCGTGAAAAGACAACAGCATAAGAAAATACCAAGAACTGAAATGTTATAAGCATTATGAGAATCACTTGCTCCCAGCAAGACAGCATGGGAAGGAAACTGTTCAAAGATCCAATTCAGAGAAATTAGGTTTTGAGAATTATTCTCACTTACATCTAAAGGAACCCGCCCTGAATCACTTGACAGTGAAGCACGACTGCTAGAAACATCTGGTGATTCTCCAATCGTTGGCAGTGTGTTTGTACGGTTGTTAAGGGGAGAAACAAGAGAGAGAGGAGATGGAGAAACATCATTAGCATTTTTTGCAGGAGTTTGTTTGCTCTGTAACCGCAAGTGATCTTCAACAAGCATCAAAATCACGATTGCATTTTCCACAAGAAACACAGAAAGCTGAGCAGCATTTTCTGCTCCCGCCTTTGCATCTTTTGGTGCTAGACCCTCTGCCGCAACCCCAGCAGCTGCTGCAGCAATAACTTGAGTCTGTTGGGAGAAAAAATCGTGTAGATAAAGATATAGTCTTATCCCAGTATAACAATACAGGCAAACAGACACAGGATGCAAAGATAATATAGTCACAAAAAAAGCTTTACAGCATTATGTTCCTGTCAGCAAATTCCTTAGAATGTTATCCTTCTTCGTTTTGTTGTCCTCTTTATACTAAAAGATAAGAAAATGCAGAACAGATTTACCTGAGCCTGCAGTTCTCTGGCAGCAAAGTCTAGTAATCCAGCCAAAAGTCTTCTTTTGAAAATTGGTAGTGACTCCTCACGCCTTCAAATGGTAGAAGATCAGAAAGTTTGACAGGAGTCTGGCATACTTCTCAAAGTATATGGGAAGAGACACTAGAGTACTATAAGATCAGCAAGATATACAACTCAAAACTACCATACCAACTTTTTCAGAAAACAAAATTAGATGATCGTAGAAAAGGCTGAAGAAAAGTATATGAGAAGTTCACAAGTGGCTCAGCAAAAGTAAAGTCATTCAAAAACGAAAGTGTGTAAAAGTGATGCAGAGATACATGCAAATACCTAATTCGCTGCTCCCCAGTGCTAGACCCACCAACAATTGAAAGCCATTCTGCACAATGAAGTGTAGCCTCGATATCCTGTAAAACAAAACGAATATAGATGGCAAAAGTAATATTTATCAAAAACAATGCAACTTCAAGCGAGAGCTGAGGAGAAATCTAGTAGACAGTTGAAAAAAGAAATCTACCTTCCAACCATCCTTCTGACGCATTGAATGTTCCAACATTATGATCAAGAAATTGTGAATCAGATCTTCTACCTCAGCAAAGCCAGATGAAGCAGACTGCTTCCCTGCATCCTTCTGCACACGCACAATAGTCAGCAAATTTGGGCACAGTTATTGATACATTCTTTTATAACTACCAACTAAAGATGTTGATTATTTCTCTTTAAAGGTAGCATGCATACAACATATTCGGCTAAGGTTACAACAATCATGAAGCTGAATAAGTACCTCATAGTTTGATATCAGGATCTCCAAGATCCACTCAGGCCACTCTTCCATTTTTGTCAGACTACTCCTATTTTCGGGATGACTGCAAGCCAAAAAAAGAAGGTCCTGACAAAAGAAAAAAGCAATTTCAGAAAGCAAGATCGTATGTAGAGGACACTGGAAAAGTGAATGCTTTTGAAAACAGTCGACAGAGTAGATACTAGACAAGTAGTCCAACGCTTTAATTTGCTTTCATGATAGCTAATCCCAGTATCTGAATATCTCTGTTCTTTCTCTAAGAATCAGCAAGAACAAGAACAAACCGAAAAAAGAACCAGTGATACACCCCTAGAAGATATTTCAAGCCACAGTAGTCCCAATTACTCGACACCCCCCTAAACATCACAATCCTTATCTATTAACACCCAAAGACTATCTTGCTGACATGATCTCTCATCAAAATATTTCAAGTATGATAAATACCTGCAGTGCTCGGCTTTGTAGAGCCTTAGGCGCAAATGGTAGAGACCGCAAAAGAACTAACAATAGTTGAGAATGTTCGAAGCGATGACCTGAATCATAAAAGTTAAGGCCATCTTCTGTTGATGAAGCATTAATCTGCAAGAAAGCACCCAGGTGCGAATAGAATTTTAACCTGACGCCAAAATCTGAAAGAGTAATCGAAATAGGCCAGATATATTGCTGACATTTGAACGTGCACATCACAATAGCTATGACAATACAGGGTAAAAAAAAAACAGGGAGCATACTATAGAATGCCAGATTTGGAACCAATTTTCATCCGATATCACACCTTTGTAACAATACAAAAGGCAGGTTCAAGGTTTGGAGCGAAAGAGCATTGCAACACCACACCAACATTTTCTATTTGTTAACGTTATATGCTATCCCTTCTAATCCGCCCAATTCATAACAAATAGCACCATGGCAATCACAAAAGAAACCTCATATACTTTTCATTAGGCCTATTCTTAAACACATTAAACAAAATGTTATAGAAAATGCCATACCGAGGCCCCAAGCAATGTAGTATAGACGTTATCAGTCATCAGCCTGTTTGGAGCAGCTTGGAATGCTTTCAGCAAAGCAAACAGAAGCAATGAGACTTTATCATCAAACATCGTCCCACCATTTTCATGGAGCCCACTACCAAGGAGGTTACTTGTCACATCCGAACGTGCACCCAGATCAAATGTTAGGTGCCCACTAGATATTAATGCACCAATTAATCTGATGATCCCAACAACTACACCGTCACTGTTGTCAACATTGTACACGTTATTTCTGGCACTATCAGCACTTATCGAAAGACTTATACCACCGATTTCAGAAACAGATGATCTTCTCACAGGATTTATGGAATCAGAGATGGTAACTGAGTCACTATCCTTGACAACAGGTGCAGATTCATGCTTCTTTTCTTGAACTGACTCTAGTTCATCCAGAGACCCTACATTATCACTCTGAACAGAGTTTCCATCAGAAGCAGGAGGGTCAAAGCCACTCTCATTATCTTGTGGAACAGAAACCAACTGTTTAACTGAATCGAGCTCCTTGTGATGACTCTTTTCAGTTTGATCAGTCGATGACATTTTTCCACTTTTAGCCTTAACTAAAACACTGTCATCACCATTTTTAGCCTCTCTCTGAAGCAGAACAAGAAGTGTTTCTATCCCACCGGATGTCATAAATACTTCTGCAAACATCTGAGCTCTTGCAGCATTTGGCTGTACGACCAACCTATACATAAGATGAAGTACCCTTGCAACCTGGAAAATGAAATGATTGAACAGTGTCAAAAGGCACATATTTATCAATTAATGTGGTCGCTGCCCGTTTTTTCCAACTTATAACACAAAAAATGCAAACTGCGAGATCATCTTCTCTCGCAGAGACCAACATGTCACCATGCAAACCATTATAGCTGACCGTGTTATAATGCAAATATGGTTTTCAAAATCCGAATACAAATATTTTAGTTGTGCCCAAGATTATTTTTATGTGTAGTGATAATGCAACAAAGTTGCAAAGAGCACTAAGATATAAGCACTTCACTGCATAACAAAAAGAAATGGTTAATGATGAATAGAGCGTTCAGTATGCATTAACCTATAACATCAGAAGAGAAACCCACTTGGTAATCAGAAAACCAAATGTCCATTCAAGACAAACAACAATGGATCAGAGATTATGTTAAAATTGGAAGAAGAAACTTACCACTGATTAGATACCCTAAAAAATAATGAAGTGAGCACTGATGATGACCAAAATACTGGCGTAGAAGAAGATTGCTGCCCATTTTGGTATTCTAATGGTGACAAATGAGAGAGAGGTTTCATTATGGAAACATGGCGTACCTGATTTGGTTGTGGACTGTCAATTATGAAGCCAAGTAATCGACCAAGGTCATCAGCAGCTAAAGAAGGGGATGCTGCTCCCATTAGAAGTTCAATGATCACCAAAAGTTCATCAATCAAGGCATTAACTTCCCCCATTTGACGCGTATTCCTGTCAAGAGGAAAACTAGTCACAGAGTCCTTCTCAGAAATCATCCAGTAGCACCTTCGACAACCATCCAGAAGCAACTGAATAGCATCGGCATTCCTCATTGCAGTTGCTTCAGTGAAAACCATATCTTGAAGTGATGACAATAGCTTCTTTTGGAGCCCATAATTGCACAAGCTCCATATTTTTAAATCTAATAGCAGTGTACGAAACAGCTGCACTTTAAGAGCATGGTTGATCTTCTGAGATTGGCAAAGTGAAACAATGGCAGCAACTAGTTCCTCTTCCCCTACTCCATCATGATTCTTCTCGAGAGATGCAAGTGAGTGCAGAAGATAACTCAAAATTCGGGCCAGAATCTCAGGCCCCCGAGTACGACACAACTCTTCATTGTTCCCAGGATGTTGAATAGCAACTGAGATAATTCTGAACACAGGGGCAGCAAGGGAAACCGTGGACAAAGATAGTGGAAGATTTCCAGGGCATGGCTCCAAGCTATCTTTATGCACATTGCTTACGGTCAAAGGAAGCAAAGACATGGGTCCTCCATAAGCGAGGGCCCAGAAGGACTCCACTGGCTTCATTCTTGTTGCAACATGAACTTGTCCAAGGACCTCTGCTGGTCGTCTTATAGTGCCTTAACCAAGTAAAGTATAAAATAAGGCATAAAGTACTTGCTCAAACTACAACAAGAAAAAGGGAAATGTCTACTTCCATTCTCTTGAAACAAATAAAGAAGAATAAAGTTGATAATAATGGAGAGAGAACATAAGGCATTCATGAAGGGTAAAGAAAATCACTGGGAGAGAAATAAAGAGAGCAGATCAAAACAGATAAGATAACAACCAAGAAAATCTGCTAACGTATAATAGAACACATCATACTCATTCTTGAGAATTGAACGTTTTCAATTTAATAAAGCAGTTAATCTTAATCAATATATAAATCAAGGGATAATAAGTATAGGCACCTGCCGCTCCAGAAAGTGAAGCATCTGGGCAAAACCGCCCACTCAGCAAACAAGGGTGGTAAAGCAGGTGGATATATCCACCAATCTCTGCATCCAAAAGATTACTTTCCTCTGCCCTATCACGTACATGGTCATTTGTAGCTAACCAAGGAAGGCCAGCCCCATTTCCAAAACAAGGCAAAACATCCCCTCCTCTAGAAGCCAAACGTGCCATTCTTTCAGGACCAATCGGTTCCTTAAATATATAGACTGGCCCCATCTCAGCAAACAAGGGACACTGACGACGGCGACGTTGTAGGCCAGCCATAGTAGGAGGAGGATTTGTGCCAATGCAACAAAAAGAAAGGGGCTTGGATATACGAGGAAAATCAAAAGGGCGGCTTTCGTACAAGGATCCATCGATATACAGCCGTAACTCATTCTCTGCTTTCCCCAAAAGTCCCTGCTTGCAGCTATGCTCGAGGCCAATAAAATACCAACATTGAGGCTTAAACGCATGAGTAAAATGCAATGAAGCCTTTCTTCCTTTACCACTACCACTCTCAACTACCAGAAACTGTGCATGGAAATATGCTTCTATCCCCTGATTATCAGCTGACAAAAAGCTGAACAAACGTGGCATATGAGCAGTACCCTCACCAGCGAGTGCACTCGCAGCTGCTGCAGCTGACATTGCGGATGTTTTCCCTGACTTGGCTGCTGCAGCAGCAGCAATTGCAGCTGCCGCAGTTGCAGCATTTAATGTGTCAGCAAATGATTCAATATAGATCCACGTTGCAAATGCGTACCCATTGGTAAAGGGCCAACGACTTTCCCCCGGACCAAGTAAGCCAGAGCTTTCACCATCAAATTCAAAAGTGCAAGCAGGCCCGCTTGATTCCTTGCTACACATTGCATTCTCCAAAGCAAGCATCAACGGACTTGACCACGCTGTTGTAAGAGTATTTTTTATAACTTGTAGCCACTTATGCAAATCATCCACACTAAGGGAGTGCCCAGCTAAATGTTGAATGCAGAGTAGCAAAACGGCAGCATTCCATTTCATATCAGCGTCATTGGAAATTAGCTCCTCCACTGATCGCAATAAAACCCCCAATAACCCTGCCATCGCACACATAGCTCGGTTTCGCGTGCATGATCGTAAAATAACAAGCAACCCCCTCACCATGCGTGTCCTCGGGGACATAAAACTAACGCTGTCACCTAAACCAGGAAGCCAAGGAATAAGTTCACCAGCAACTATTGCAGCACGAGAATTTAACATGACACTAGGAGGGTTGCTATCTTCATCCTCTTCAAAACTCTCGATTCCACCCATGGTGGCAATAAGTGAATCAATAACGAGGAAAGCCATAGTCTCTGACTCCTCTGCAGAGCCAAAACTCTCAACACCGCTAACAACATTCCTTAGTTTTTCTAAGCTTTCAGGCTTCCCCATGATAGCTGAATCCACAAGATGAAGTAGTTCTGGAGAAACATTTGGAATTGTAGTCTTTGGCTTGGGCCTCTGGGGAGAATGAACTGGTGAATATCCGGATTCCTGGTGGGAGAAGGAATCCACATTTGTTGCAGACAAGGACTGATTCGTAGAATAAGCTGCATCTTTCTCTGAAGCAGGGCTAGAAGGTCGATCACTTTGCAGATCATCCATTGGCATCAAATTATACTCCTCTTGAGTCTCGGATAAATGATAAGAAACTCCTTCAGTGCCACCAAACGACGACCTCCCATAGTCAGAATATGAATTGCTCCCAGATTCCTTACGGTCATCCTGTGATTCATTTGCAGCCTTCTCTTGATCTCCCAGTGAGACTTGTTCGAAATGATCATCAGTGAAAACTCTATCAACTGAACTGAACCCTTGTAAAGCTATATCATCCTTTCCTACCCCGGCAATTTCACTGGTAAACAAACCAGAATCCCCTTGATCAAATGCCTCTATCCTGTTTTGCAGAGGATTAGATACATCAGGCTTATCAGCAACAACAGTATAATGACCAGAAGCTTCTGTGAGCTTTCTTTCTTCATCTTCTTCCATTCTATCAACTTAAGGAGAGTACAGTCATTCACAGCACTCTCACCCGCTACCTGTTAAACATCCAATTAAGCATAAATTTAGTTCATGAGGCAAATGTATCGACACTGATGAAGATGATAACAAAATTCGGGAGCTATCCACAGTGTTTGAATCAAACAATCTACATGATATACCCACTCGGATCTACTAAAGTGCAATTCACGACCTCAGAAAAAAAATCATCCACCCTCCGTAAACGATTTTACTCCCAGGCTCAGCAAGAGCTTCAGCAAACACTCAACAAGGGATTTCTATCCTCGGGCATACGCAGATCTTAAAGAGGATCGATTAAGAATATTTTCAAATTCGTGTAAGAAATGCATTCCACGTATATAAAACGGAAACATGAAGCCTATCGAGAACTGCTAAAGAACGAAAATGATGAAAGAAGCCAATGCTGAAAGAGACTACGCACAGATCGGACTCCGAGATGAAGCAATAAAAGCGAATCGGAAGCAACTGAAATAAGTCCAATAAATCTTGGCGGATTCAGTATCCTCCGGCGGCGCAACAAAACAGTTAACAGAATCGGAGAAAAGTAAAGGATTCAGAGAAGGAAGAAATCAGCAAGAAATGTAGCGAGATATAGAAAGAGAAGAGAATCGGAGAAAGACTAACGAAGCGAAGAGAGGCGACTTGGGCGCGCGGGAGAGAGAGAAGGAGAGAGATTGGGGATTTTTACTGACTATTGATTTTTCTTTACTGTGGATTTAATTAAGCAATCAATTATGAAATATCTAATCTTAATTAATCACCTCTATTTTAATATCCTTTTGTCAACATTATTTCCTTTTTTTTTTTGTCGATCAACATTATTTCCTTTTTTTTTTGTCGATCAACATTATTTCCTTATTTCGAAACATTTGATTTTCAATGAAATTATTATACATTCTTACAAGATATATATAAATTTAAGATTTTGATAATATAAAAATATTTTTCAAATAATATAATAATAACGAATTTACAAACATTACTAGTGATTCTATTCATAAAATCAATCACATTCACACAATTTACCAAACTAAAATAAAAGAAATTGGGCATGTTTGGTGTTTGGTCGGACCAACCCAAATTACAAAAATAAACTGCCGATTAACGATTAATTGGTCTTTTTGGTCGGACTAACCCAAGTTACTGTATAATTTGCCGATTAACCGGTCTATTTGGTCGGACCAACCCAAATTTCTTTTTTTCCTCAGATGAACCCAAATTTCAAAACGCAAAAAAAAAATATTTACCTAACGTAAACATTAATAATTAATTATTACTACAAAAAAAAATCATTAATTATTAAAAATTATAGGGATCGCTGTGAAATAACCCCTAACCTATCCCGATTTCGTGTGATAAACCCCAATCTTTTTTTTTAATTTATAAACCCCCAACGTTTACAAACCCGGTGTTTTAAACCCTCCGTGACAGAATCTGTTAAAAATCAATTTGGGTGAGTTTAATAAAACGGTGAGTTTAGACCCAAAGAAGAAAAACATAAAAATCATATTGTGAAAAATATAACCTAAAATCAAATTTGTTTATCTTCTTCACCAACAAGCCGACCTTCGTCTCCGTCGAACTGTGTTCACTACTAGACCCAAATCACTCAAGAGAACTGTGTTGTTTATGGATGAGGTTCATCGGTTTAACAAATCACAATAAGACTCATTTTTTAAAAGGAATTCTTAATGGGTATCAATGAATCTTCTCAAAGATTCAATCTTCTTAATTTCTTAATTTTCCAGAAATTCTTAATTTCTACCCGAACTTCCCAGAAATTTATCATATTTGGACACTTTTCAAGTTTTTTCTTAATGGGTATCAATGAATTTTATCAAAGATTTAATCTTCTTTTTCAATTTGTTGATTATGCTGAATGAATCAAGTAATTTCACATCAAAAAAGTAATTGAGCTCTAGAAACTCGAAAAAGTGCGAGAAATTTATGGCTAGTAGGAGAGATTCATTAGCCGAAAACGGTTCCAACTCACAGAATCTCGAATGAGAGAGCTTCCACGGAGATAGAAGTCAGCTTGTTGACGAAGAAGATAAACCGATTTAACTTTAGGTTATATTTTTTACAATTTGATTTTTTTTTATGTTTTTCTTCTTTCACTCTAAACTCACCGTTTTATTAAACTCACCCAAATTGATTTTTAACAGATTCTGTCACGGAGGGTTTAAAACACCGGATTTGTAAACGTTGGGGGTTTATAAATTAAAAAAAAAGATTGGAGTTTATCACACGAAATTGGGATAGTTTAAGGGTTATTTCACAGCGATCCCAAAATTATATGATGGAAACCATTAGTGGGCCCCAGTGATCAGTGGTAAATAAAGTAGGGAATGTGGGCCCCATAAATAATTAATTATCTTTGTATTGTCTAATGGGCTTTTATTGGATTCAAGACATATAATTAAGGCCCAACTTTAGTAACCGCTACTTTGACTTAATTAATAGTCCAATCAGCCCAGATTTTTTTTTTTTGTTTCTGAACTCAAACCCCAAGTTATATTTTCATACTTGCTAAATAATTTAAAAGTGATATAAGCATATAATAAACTTATTTTTTCACTTATTCCATACATTTTATGAAAAAAAAATTAAATAATTTAATTATGTTGTATTCAATGAATATAAACAACTAAAAGTATTAAAATACAAGGACAGATTTAAGATATTGTTTTCGTACCAGTATAAAATATAGTACAAATATTAATTAGTGAACACATTTCTTAACGGGAACGACATGTAACGGGTTGGTCTTGCGTAAGGTGATACCAAAGGTTTCGTCCATATCCAAATCATCAGAAACGACGCCGTTTGGTAGCTTCCAATCAAAAGAATAAAGAAGAGAAGCAAGTATAAACGGCACCGTTTTAACAGCCAAAGGCAAACCAGGACAAATCCTCCGTCCAGCTCCAAACGGCGTTAGTTCATAATCTCTTCCTTTCACATCAATCTCTCTTCCTAAAAACCTCTCCGGTTCGAACCGTAACGGATTCTCCCACACCTCCGGGTTGCGTCCTATGGCCCACACGTTGACCATAATCTGCGTATCTTTAGGTACCAAGAATCCAAGAATCTCGACATCAGTTTCAGCTACTCGTGGAAGGAGAAGAGGAGCAGGAGGATGTAAACGGAACGTTTCTTTAACCACTGCTTGTAGATACGGTAGTTTGGGGATATCAGATTCTTGAACGACACCGTTTTGGCCTATCACATTGTTGAGTTCAGCTTGAACTTTGACCATCGTTTTTGGACTGCGAAGTAACTCAGTCATTGCCCACTCCACTGTACTTGAGTTCGTGTCCGTGCCCGCTGCAAATAGGTCCTGAAAACAATAACCCTCGTTAATATTTTATTGAATTAAAACAGTTTTTGTTGTCAAATTAGTCTACAAAATCTAAGTTTTTAGCATTTATTAAAAATATTTTTTTTCATAGTTAAATTTCCACTTATAATATACCACGTATTACCAAAATATGTACAAAACTTATGGATTTATCAAATATTAATAAATAGAAAAGTAATATGTGAATATTTGAGTTATCAAATATTAATAATATTTGATATATGTTAAATTATAAAGATTATCTCAAAGCTAAGGGACAGTAATTAACTCAATTATTAAACTATATAATATATGAAATTGGTTATTATAAAAATGAAAGTACCATAATTAAGACTTACCAAGAGAAGATGTTCAACACTGTTCATGTCAAATTGTGCTTCATCTCCTTTCATGAGATCAACAAGCTCATCCACAAAATCATTGTTCAAAACATTACCATTTAATGACGATTTTTTCGCGATTTTCGCTTCGATAAATCCTTGAAAAACCTCAAACAATCTCTCTGTACAATCCTTCATCTTTTTCGCATTACCTTGAAGATCTAAAACCCTCAAAAATGAGAAAAAATTAGCAATATCTGGTTTTCCAACAGATTCCATAACACCATTCACAATGTTTTGAAACACATCGGATTTAGACGAATCGTAGCTGCTAAGATCCACTGAAAACAATATATTTGACATGATATTGAGAAGTGTGATGAATGAAGCACGAGAAATATCAACTTTTTCTTCTTTTTGGCTGCATTCATTCATGAATTTCAAAAGCTCTTGCACTTTTTGCATTCTTAGAGCTTTTGAAGCTTCGATTCGCTGCGGTGAGAAGAGATGATTTATTGATAGTTTCCTTAGTAGCCTGAAACATAGCATAAGAAAGATGACAACGGTTCGTTATATATTGTTGAAAGTTCATGATATGATGCCTTTGTTTTTAAGTTAATTTATTAGGATTATTTCTGAAGAAAAATAGGTATGATTCTATATACATATTTATTCAAATAAATATAACAAAGGTTATGTATCACACGTTTTATTAGAAATTATATTCCTTCCGTTTGAATATAGATGATTTTTTTAGAAATTTATATGTTTCATATGTGATCTTCTATGTTCTTTTGTTTAATTTAAATAATTATTTTTGTTAATTTCAAAAATTCAATTTAAAAATCTAATAGTTTATTGGTAAGGTGATTGTTTATAGAAAATTATTCACATATTATTTACATTAATTATTTTATTGATTTGTGTAAAAAGTCTAAAAAAATCATCCAATATAGAACAAAGAGAGTTAATCAATGAACTTGCAAAAAAACATTAATTTGTTAGTGTTTAAAAACTTATCTTATATATAAATTAATGTTTTTTTTTATTTCCTCGGAAAGTAGTATACTTTTGAATAAAGTGTTTAAAAAAAACTTTAGTTAGGCAAATACTATTTAATATAAAGATATTTGTATATTGAAAAATTAAAACTGAATGTCAATAACTCAATAAGTGCAAGTTCTTAAAAACCGAATAAAATTGTTTTTTTATCCACAAAAATAATTATCGATCCAAAAGAAGTAAGCAAATCAGATTCTGTCGCTAAGCCATAAATAGAAAATTCAAATTAAATCACAAATAACAAAAACTAAAATAAAATAGAGATGAATATATTAGTATAATACTTGAAACGAGCAGATGAAGGATGCAGCCAAGCCATGGAAAAATCTTGATGTTTAATGGACCGTATAGCATTAGTTGGTATACGACCAGACAAGACTTGGTCATATGTTCTTAAAACTTCTCTTGCAGCTTCTGCTGAAGATATAATTATTGTGTTTACAAACCCAAGTTTAAGACTCATTACTCCTCCATATGTTTTTGATAGCTCAGCAAATGAGTGATGTGGATTTTTTCCGACTAAGAGAATATTTCCGATGATGGGTAGCCGTGGAGGTCCCGGAGGTAACGTGGTGGTCCGGCGAGATCTCCGATGAGATCTTGTGGCGGTGAAGATAAGGAAACATGATAAGATAAAGGAGAAGAGGAGAAAGAGAACTTGGCCTGACATTATTAGGTCCATTTTTATGTATATGCTTTTGTTGTATAATAATGAACTTTATATACATATATATATATACAAAAAAAATTATTAATAAAAACATATTTTATATATTTCAAAATATTTTTCGTTTATTTCAAATATTTTATTATTGAAATATAATAGTGTCATTACTTTGTTATCATCA
>KE152013.1:69745-82401 GCA_000411095.1 Aethionema arabicum | reverse complement strand
TCATTACTTTGTTATCATCAACTACACTATACATTTTGAATCTCAAGAAAAGTTTATAATTTTTTTTTTAATTTTAAAAAAAATTATCAAATTAGTTTAATAATTTTATATTGAATAATATTTATTTCTATGTGTTTCTTTAGATTCAAAATATAAATCATTATTATTTAATTAATTAGTAAATAAAAATGTCATCACTATGTTTTCATAATAAATAGTATAAACTGTAAAAAAAATTATAAAAATATATTTTATCAATTTAAAAAAAATAAGATGTGAATTGAAATATGGATTTTTTTTTTATAATTGTCCTATTATTTATGGTATGAAGCCGCCGCTTTGGAAATATGTGGTAAAGTAGAAATATTCAATAATTGCAGCCACATCAAATCTATTGCATACCGACAACAAACACTAATCGATGAGTATCACAAAATCACGTTTCTTCACTATATGGTCCTCTTTTGGTTAAGCTATTTATAGGTTATACACAATATGTTGAAAATAATGATTTAATAGAAAAAATATTTCGATAAAAGTCTATGATTTATAACCATTTGTAGGCCAACATATTTATTAATTACAAAATTAATAGATAATAAGTTCATAAATATAAATATTGTTAATATTTATTAATTTATTATTTAATATTTATTAACCAAAAATTTATGATTTAATTTTTATTAACGTAATGTTAAATATCTTAATATTTACTATTATTTATTAATTTATTATTTAATAAGTTCATAACCTCCATTTTTAAAATGATGACAAAAAAAAAAGTCGAGCAACAAGAAAAAGAAACAATAATAAAAGGAAAACATAGAAAAAAAAGGAAAATCTACACAAATCAACAACGCTTCGCTCTGATGCGGCGAAGAACTCTTCAATTCCGAGTGGGTCGTATCGCTCCACTTTTCATTGCCGCAGAGGTAATCAAATCCTATTTCTACCTTTGATTGTCTCTTTCATTTCTTCTCTCATTCACATCTAACCAATTTAGGGTTCTAAATTTTCCATTTTTGTACCCTTTCCTTCACTTTTCTGTTCAAATATGTGGAATTTGGAAATTAGGGTTAAGTTTCTAATTTTATCAAATTATTTCACAAAAGTTTCCAATTTTTTCTAATTTCATATATCTGTGACTCTGAATTCCATTGCGCTTCAGTGATAGGTACTGATTATCGAAATCAATTTTAGAAACCTATTGAATTTCGGTCTTTTAAAATTGTTATGTTTTAGGATAATTGGGGATTTTCAGTCTGGAATTGGGGATTGGGGATTTTGTCTAATATTCTTAACTCATTCCTGTTGTTTTAAATTGATGTTGCTTATGGCAATAGAAAATGACTGTGAATTTAGATGACGGTGGTTACCACCGTGGATGCTTGGTGGTGCGTCCACCGGTGCAGCGGCCACAACCAATCGTACGGACTGTAAAAGTCATGGAGTCAAAAGAAAACACCGAAGCGAACGGTTAAAGCCAAAGAGAGAGACTCAAATCTCCATGGAAATGATTCAGAGGAACCTAAAAAGGCAACAAAGAGTCCGTAGAAGAGAAATGAAAATCAGAGAAGAGGCAAAGTGTAGTATTGATGGAGAGAAATAGAATCCAGAGATTATTCAATCTATTGCTGCTGATCAACAAGATGTTGAAGATCTCACTGTTGATAACCTATTAAGCTTTGCTCAAGAGGTGTGCGCATCTAATCTAACTCTTTAGTTTTTACTTTTTACTTATAAATCTAGTGTTAATTTGTTAATTCAATTTGTTAATCACAGTATCTCCAAAGTGAAGATCAGCATCTGTTGCTTCTACATCTAGATCAAGTTCTATACAAATGGTGAACGATTCAAGAACTTGCCCCATGGTTCAAGAATCCAATATAAGGTCATCTGAAGGAACGAGAGATGACGCAACAACAGAGGACATGTTGGATTTGCTATTAGGTCCTTTATTCAAGAAACCTAAACAATAAGGGAGACCGAGAACAAGAACAAGTTCAATCTCACAACAACATTAACTCAAATCAAGAATTGAGTTATTCGTAAATCTTCAACATATTTTCAAAAGCTTTTGACTTCGTTTATATATAATGTTTGTCCCACTTTTGATAACCAAAGCTTTCAATTTCTTTCCCGTGGTCCACAGATGCAGAGAAAGAGTTATAACACGAGAATCAAGTAATAACACGTTTCTTAACGGGAACGGCGTGTAACGGATTGCTCTTATGTAAAGTGATACCAAAGGTTTCCTCCATATCCAAATCTTTGAAAACGACGCCGTTCGGTAGTTTCCAGTCAAAGGAGTAAAGAAGAGAAGCAAGCATGAACGACACTATTTTAACGGCCAAAGTCAACGCAGGACAAATCCTCCGTCCAGCTCCAAACGGCGTTAGTTCAAAATCTGTACCTTTGACATCAATCACTTTCCCTAAAAACCTCTCCGGCTCGAACCGTAACGGATTCTCCCACACGTTTGGGTCACGTCCTATGGCCCACACGTTGACCAAAATCTGAGTATCTTTAGCCACCAAGAATCCAAGAACCTCGACATCAGTTTCCGCTACTCGTGGAAGGAGAAGTGGAGTAGGAGGATGTAAACGGAACGTTTCTTTAACTACTGCTTGTAGATACGGTAGTTGTGAGATATCTGATTCTTGAACGACACCGTTTTGGCCTATCTCATTGTTGAGTTCAGCTTGAGCTTTGGCCATTGTCTCTGGATTGCGAAGTAACTCAGCCATTGCCCATTCTACGGTACTAGAGTTTGTGTCCGTACCTGCTGTGAATAGATCCTAATACATAAAACAATTTAAATACAACTAATTATTGTGAATTTATGAAAATGATATATTATTTGTTTATTGAAAAAATGTGGTTATTCTACAAACAATAAATTTTGTGTTTCAAATTTAAATATGTTTTATGTTTTTTATAGATGTAAAGAAAANTATATATATATATATATATATATATACTGATTAAGATGTGTGTGTATATCTATATACATGAGGTTACGGTTATAAAAATTATTAAAAAACTGGTTATAAAAATTCAAATAGTTCAGGATTTAGAGCATCATAATTCATCTCTACATATGTATATACTAGGAATCTTATAACAAATCATATTATTCATATAACTTTTGAAGAATATTTATCTGAAAACTAATTATCAATAACTTACCGCGAGAAGATGTTCAACAGTGTTCATGTTGATCAGTTCTGTTTCATCTCCTTTCATGAGATCAACAAGCTCATCTGTAAAATCCTTATTCAAAACATTGCTATTTGATGATGATTTTTCCTCAATTTTCGCTTCGATAAATCCTCGAAAAATCTTAAACATTCTCTCAGAACATTCCTTCACTTTTTTACCGTTACCTTGAAGATCTAAAAACCTCAAAAACGGGAAAAAATTAGCAATATCTGGATTTCCAACAGTTTCCATAACATCAATCACAGTGTTTTGAAACACAACTGATTTCGACGAATCATAGTTACTAAAATCGACTGAAAACAAAATGTTTGAGATGATATTGAGAACTGTGGTGAATGAAACACGAGAAATGTCAACTTCTTCTTCTCTTTCGCTACTTTCTTTTATAAATTTCAAAAGTTCTTCCATTTTTTTCATTCTTAGAGCTTTTGTGGCTTCGATTCGCTGCGGCGAGAACAGATGAGTCACTGAGAGTTTACGTAATAGCCTGAAACATATGTAGCGTAAGAGAGACAACAACGGTCCATTTTAAACCTTATAATTTTTATTAAGATATTGAAATAACTTAGACTTTAATTAACCAAAACATGAAACCTTATGGTTTTTTGTTTTTGCATTTATCCCCATATATATTAAATGTAATTTACTATAAGTCAATAATTGAGTTCAAATATCTATCATAATATATAGTCTTAGTGCTCACTTCTATTAAAATAGGTACACTATTCAATATTAAAATATTTCCATACCGACAATATTTTAAAAAATGAATGTCAATGATTGCAAACTTTTAGAAAGAAAATACAAATTATGATCCTAATATTTTGAAAGAAAAAAATTTGAAATTTTAAAAAAAATTATAAAATATATCGAATTGATATTAAATCATTGATTTGAAGAAATAATTAACTCTTCTTTATTTTACCAAGAGAACATTCTTCTTTAGTATTTATTTTTGCCAATAAGAATTTTTTCAAAAAATTTTAAAATAAATATTTCATATTTAGGCACACACAAATATTATTTTAAAAAATAAAAAAAAACAACTATAAATCCTAAACAAGTAAATTAACAAAAAAAAAAAAAACAGATATGGGTTAAGCCTTAAGTGATTCATATTCATGAAAATAAAGATGAATTAGTTAGTAATATATACTTGAAAAGAGCAGATGAAGGATGAAGCCAAGCCATGGAAACTTCATGGTGTTTAACTGACAATATAGCGTTAGTTAGGAACCGACCAGACACAACTTGATCATGTGTTCTTAAAACCTCTTTTGCAGCTTCTGGTGAAGATATAACTACTGTCTTTACCCTTCCAAGTTTAAGACTCATTACTCCTCCATATGTTTTTGACAGCTCAGCAAATGAGTGATGTGGATTTTTTCCGATTAAGTGAATATTTCCGATGACCGGTAGTCGTGGAGGTCCCGGAGCTAGTGCGGTGGTCCGGTGAGATTTTGAGGTGATGAAAATAAGGAAACATGACAAGAGAAAGGAAAAGAGTAGGAAGAGAACTTGGCCTGAGACTAGATCCATTTTTATGTTTAATTTTCCTTTTTTTTTTTAATAAAATAATGAAAGTTCATTTATATAGTCACTAAAGAATAAAAAAGTCACTAATAGCAACGTAGTTAGTGGTAAGTCTCATTCTCCTCTATCTTAATACTGAAATTTTTTAGGGGATTAATTGATCGAAGTGAATTTTTTTTAACGTTAATTTTATTTGATATTTGAAATTATAAACTTACGTAAGAAGAAATTATTGACATCCGTAAAATTAAAGTTATTCGATTTTAATCATATTTTTTAGATGAAATATTTGGATGACCCCATAAGAATATTTTATTTTTCCGTGACTGACCCACACATTTTCAGCCTTGGCTTGGGCCTTCATGTTCCATCATTCACCAATCCCCACCGAGTCGTCACTATCCTTGTACCCAAACAATCAAAGAGTTTTGTGTGTTACAAAAGTGAGTAATCTAAAGAGAGTTTTAACGAATGAGATTCTTCTGTGACTATTTGATTGAGGTATTTCAACTAATTTCTTGCTCCTGAGGGTTATTTCATGTTTTAGATTTTTTTTTTTTTTAATTTTTTTTATTTGAATTAAATGATTGTATATTTGAATTTTAAAAATTAAACTTAAAAATATACATTTTTATTTTTTGTTATTTGATAGATTATAGAAACGGTTGACAAAATTATATACATTAATTATTTCTTAATTAAGATGCAAACCCCAAAAAAATCAATTAATTTAACATTGTATTTACTAAAATTAATTGCAACGTTGGAAAAATCATATCCACCCAATTTTATAGCATACGGACAACGTCACAAACAACTTGATTCGTGTGGCCTGGAGTCAGCATTACACTATTAAAATTAATTAATTAATTAATTTGATTAGATTTAATTAAATCCAATAATTAAACATTCCTAGAGAATAGCATTGGAAAATGGAAATGATAAGAGTCACTTCACAGTATATTAGTGATGCAGAAACTGAAAAAAAAAAAAAAATACTCTTCCTAACAAATAACATTGGATCGTCCGATCGTACCATCTGATATTATAATAAATTTATGACTATATTTTTATTAAATTGTAAAACTCAATACACTGCAAAAAGAAAAAACAAATTCAAAGAACGAATTATTCTAAATGAAAAACACAAACACACCTCCATGAGCTATTTTATTATAGATTCTCTTCATTTATCTTTTCAATACACACTTATTAATAAATTTTATAAAAATTACATTTTTATTTTTTCTCTTTTTCTCTTTTTTTTCTTTTAATGACTAGAGAAGTAATTTTGTCTAAAAACTTAAAAAAAAAATACATAAAAAATACAAATCTTCTAATAAAATGAAATACAAACAAAACTAAAACACCTTGCAAAAAAACAGAAGGAATATTTATTTTAATTATTTGCGTATTAAAAAAAAAAATATCACGAGAATTAAGTAACGACACGCTTCTTAACCGGAACAGCGTGTAACGGATTAGTCTTGTGCAAAGATAGCCCAAAGGTTTCGTCCATATCTAAATCATCAGAAACGACGCCGTTGGGTAGCTTCCAATCAAAAGAATAAAGAAGAGAAGCAAGCATAAACGGCACCGTTTTAACAACCAAAGGCAATCCAGGACAAATCCTCCGTCCACCTCCAAACGGCGTTAACTCATAATCTCTACCTTTCACATCAATCTCTTTCCCCAAAAACCTCTCTGGCTCGAACTGTAATGGATTCTCCCACACGTGCGAGTCACGTCCTATGGCCCACACGTTGACCAAAATCTGAGTATCTTTAGCCACCAAGAACCCAAGAATCTCGACATCAGTTTCAGCTACACGTGGAAGGAGAAGTGGAACGGGAGGATGTAAACGGAACGTTTCTTTAACTACTGCTTGTAGATAAGGTAGTTGTGAGATATCAGACTCTTGAACGACACCGTTTTCACCAATCACATTGTTGAGTTCAGCTTGAGCTTTGACCATTGTGTTTGGATTACGAAGTAACTCAGCCATTGCCCACTCCACCGTATTAGAACTCGTGTCCGTACCGGCTACAAATAGGTCCTGAACACATAAAACCACGTTAAAATTTTAAATACACTCATTACTATATATGAATTTATAAATATTAATAAATATATAGATTAAGATGCATATATGCATACATACACAAATTATTCATATAACATTTGAAGAATATTAATCTGAAAATTCTAATTGGCGAATTATTGTAGAAATTTTATTTATTGGAAACGTGATACGATTACCAAGAGAAGATGTTCAACAATGTTCATATTGAGTAGTTCTGCTTCATCTCCTTTCATGAGATCAATAAGCTCATCAACAAAATCTCTGTTTGAAACATTACTATTTGCTGATGATTTCTCTGCGATTTTCGCTTCGATAAATCCTCGAAAAACCTTAAACTTTCTCTCTGTTCGATCTTTCATCTTTTTCGTAATACCTTGAAGATCTAAACACCTTAAAAATGGGTAAAAATTAGCAATATCTGGAATTCCACCAGCTTCCATACCACCTATTTCAAGCATATTAGATTTCGACGAATCATAGCTACTAAAATCGACTGAAAACAAAATGTTTGAGATGATATTGAGAACTGTGGTGAATGAAGCACGAGAAATATCAACTTCTTCTTCTCTTTCGCAGCTTTCTTTTATGAATTTCAAAAGCTCTTCCACTTTTTTCATTCTTATAGCTTTTGTGGCTTCGATTCGCTGCGGCGAGAACAACTGAGTTACTGATAGTTTCCTGAGTAGCCTGAAACATAGCATAAGAAAGACCATGACGGTCCATTTTTATGTTGAACTGTCATGATATAATGTTGCCTATTTTTCAAATTTTTTTTCTTTTTCTTAACTCAATGTTGACTTGTTTCCCATAGTTCTTATGATCCAAATATTTTGAAACTCTTACTGAAGACATAAAAGTTTTAAATTTTATAAACTTATTTTAAAACAGGGATACAGAATTGATATTAAATCATTGATCAATTAGTACTCCTCTTTATTTTACCAACAAAAAAAAAACTCTTCTTAAGCATTAATTTTTTCAAAATTTGTAAAATAAAATAAGAAATAACTATAAATCATAAATAAGTAAAAGTAAAACAGATTAGTAATAGATAATCCAGACTCATGAGAATAAATTAAATCATACTAAATAATAATAATAATAATAAAATAAGAGATGAATTAGTACTTGCAAAGAGCAGAGGAAGGATGAAGCCATGCCATGGAAACTTGATGGTGATTAATGGACCGTACTGCATTAGTTGGGATCCGACCAGACACAACTTGATCATGTGTTTTAAAAATCTCTTTTGCAGCTTCAGGTGAAGATATGATTACTGTGTTTACACTTCCAAGTTTAAGACTCATCACTGCTCCATAAGTTTTTGACAGCTCAGCACAAGAGTGGTGTGGGTTTTTTCCGACTAAGTGAATATTTCCGATGATGGGTAGCCGTGGAGGTCCCGGAGGTAATGCGGTGGTCCGGTGAGATCTCCGGTGAGATCTTGTGGCGATGAAAATAAGGAAACATGATAAAATGAAGGAAAAGAGTAGGAAGATAACTTCACCTGAGATTAGATCCATTTTTATGTTTGTGTTTAATTTTTGTTATAAAATGATGAAAGTTTATTTGTATAGATATAATTGCAGAAAATGACAAAAATAAAATTATTTATTTATTTTATGATATTTTATCAAAACAATTATTTATTTTTAATTGGGGTTTCCTAGGCATGAGATTCGGGATTCCTCCAATTAATTTTATTATATTTAATTAAATTATTCGTAAAAAAAAGTCTTCCCTAGAAATAGTGTTTGATGACTAATTAATAAATTTATAAAATGAAAAAATGCATTAAAACAAAAATATAAAACATCTAATAATATAAAACAAAAATAAACCCCTAAAACATTTATTAAAAACAAACGGATGGAATACCAATTTTATGACGAATTTTTAAATTAAACTGTAAAACACAATACACCGCAAAAAAAAAGTATTCTTAATGAAAAATACAAACACACCTTCCAAGAGCTGTTTTATTACATATTTTTTTTAATTATTTGCTTACTAAAAAAAAAAATTAATGACGAGAATTAAGTAAAGACACGTTTCTTAACGGGAACGGCGTGTAACGGGTTAGTCTTATGCAAAGAGAGACCAAAGGTTTCGTCCATATCCAAATCATGAGAAACGACACCGTTTGGTAGTTTCCAATCAAATGAATAAAGAAGAGAAGCAAGCATAAACGTCACCGTTTTAACAGCCAAAGGCAAACCAGGACAAATCCTCCGTCCAGTTCCAAACGGCGTTAGTTCATAATCTCTCCCTTTAACATCAATCTCCTTCCCCAAAAACCTCTCTGGTTCGAACCGTAATGGATTCTCCCACACGTTCGGGTCACGTCCTATGGCCCACACATTCACCATAATCTGAGTGTCTTTAGGCACCAAGAATCCAAGAACTTGTGCATCAGCTTCTGCTTTTCTTGGAACAAGAAACGGACCAGCTGGATGTAAACGGAACGTTTCTTTAACGACCGCTTGTAGATAAGGTAGTTCTAAGATATCAGATTCTTGAACGACACCGTTTTGGCCTATCACGTTGTTTAGTTCGGCTTGAAGTTTTGCCATAGTTTTAGGATTGCGAAGTAACTCAGCCATTGCCCATTCCACCGTTATAGAGGTTGTGTCCGTTCCCGCTACAAATATATCCTAACACCACAAAAAAAAAAAGCTATGAATATATATAGCAAAATCACAATACTAAACACATTAATAACATTGAAATTTAACAAATATGGTAAATAGTTAAAAAATAACAAATTATTTAACAAAATCATATATTTATAAAACATATCACACTTTGAAATTACTCTACCAAAATAAATATTTAAATCTTGAATATTGATAACTAAAACTTTTAACTTAACATTACACTCTAAACACAAAATTATATAATAATTCCAAAATACATATAAAGTTTAGGCTAATTAAAAGAAAAAGTATCAAAATTCACATAGTTTAATAACTATTTTAATAATTCATATTTTTTTCACCAAATAGGAATAATTTAAACTTTAAAAATACTATAATCCCTTTAAGTATATATAAAATTTGTTTTACTTCATTAATTTTTTTATTATCAGAACTAAATTAAAATTCACAAAAATATATTATTGTGGGAGATAAGAAAAAGACTTACAAAGAGAAGATGCTCAATATCATTCATGTCAAGTTCTCCTTCATCTCCTTTCTTCATCTCAAGAAGTGAATCTACAAAATCGTTAGTTTCCGATTTTTTCGCCATTTTCGCTTCAATCAAACCTCGAAAAACCCGAAACAACTTCTCCGAACAACTCTTCATCTTCTTCCCATTACCTTGGAGATCTAAAAACCTTAAAAATGGAAAGTAATTACTAATATCTGCATCTCCAATAGCTTCCATTACACCAATCACACTCTCTTTAAACACATTTGACTCTGCTGAACTGTTATAGCTTCCAAGATCAACAGAAAACACAATGTTTGAGACGATATTGAGAACTGTGTTGAATGAAACTTGAGAAATATCAACAGCTTCTCTTTTCTCACTTTTTTCTTTCAAAAAACTCAGAAGCTCTTCCATTTTCGTCGTCCTTAAAGCTTTTGTGGCTTCGATACGTTGCAGCGAAAACAATTGAGTTACTGATAATTTCCTTAATAGCCTGACACCAAAATTACATAAACCAAGAACAATGAATTTAGTGTTTTTCCGTAACGAATCTTGATTTTGATTTCCCAAGATTGAAAAAGTTTTGGTATGGTCGGTCCTAAGAACATCTCCAACCCATATTTCAAATTTAAGGTTTTTAAGGTGTTTTGCTCCAATGCTAAAACCTCAAATTTATTTTTAAAAATATAATTAATTTATACTATAATCCAAAAAAATAATTATTTTTACCTCCAACGAGGCGAAGTAGTATGAAGCCAGACCATAGAAACATCATGATGATTAATGGACCGTACTGCATTCGGTGGTATCCGACCAGACAAGACTTGATCATGTGTTCTCAACACTTCTTTTGCAGCTTCAGGCGAAGATATGATTACTGAATTTAAACTCCCAAGTTTAAGACTCATTACTGCTCCATATGTTTTTGACAGCTCAGCAAACGAGTGGTGTGGTTTTTTTCCGACTAAGTGAATGTTTCCGATGATGGGTAGCCGTGGAGGCCCCGGAGGTAGTGCGGTGGTCCGGCGAGATCTCCGATGAGATCTTGTGGCGGTGAAAATAAGGAAACATGATAAGAGAAAGGAAAATAATAGGAAGAGAACTTGCCCTGAGATTATTAGATCCATTTTTGTGTTTTGTTATAAAATGATGAAAGTTTATTTATATAGATATATTTAGAGAAACTCACCCAAGAACAAATGCAGAATTAAATTATAATATTTGTACCAACATTTTTATTATATGCAATTATGCATGATATGAATTGGAACTAAAATATTCAAACACAGCTATCGTGAGCTGTTTTTTACTTTATTAGAATATATCTCTCTTTAATTGAATTTAATTTAATTTAATTTAAAGAAGTGAAAGACACAATAAAAAATAAATAATAGTGGTTAACTAGTGACGATATTTTATTTATAGGAACGGGTTGGTCTTGTTAATTATATTGTACTTTTTCTATGGAGATTTTTTTTTAATATTTAATCAAAAAACATTTTATTTATTTTTAATTGGGATTTCCTAGGCATCATGAGATTTGCAAACGAAACACCTTGATTCGTATCTCTTCGAGTCTCTGCTGCAATAATTAAACTATATAATTAGTTTTAGAAGATTTGATTAATAATTAATTTATAAAAAAATAACATTGATTCGTACCATCTGATATTACCATAAATTTAGGACTATAATTTCATTAACTTATTGAACTCAATACAATGCACAAAAAAAAATCTAAAAAAAATCAATTTATTTATTATATTTAAATGACAAAAAAAAAACCACAATTTGAAAAAAAATATATATATATATATATCCGTATTGATATCAATCAAGGATTAGTTAACGGAACGTTTCTTAACCGGAACAGCGTGTAAAGGATTAGTCTTGTGCAAAGATAGCCCAAAGGTTTCATCCATATCCAAATCATCCGAAACGATACCGTTTGGTAGTTTCCAATCAAATGAGTAAAGAAGAGAAGCAAGCATAAACGGCACCGTTTTAACAGCCAAAGGCAAACCAGGACATATTCTCCGTCCACCTCCAAACGGTGTTAGTTCATAATCTCTACCCTTGACATCAATTTCCTTCCCTAAAAACCTCTCCGGTTCGAACCGTAATGGATTCTCCCACACCTTCGGATCACGTCCTATGGCCCACACGTTCACTAAAATCTGAGTATCTTTAGGCACCAAGAATCCAAGAACTTCGACGTCGTTTAGGGATAGTCGTGGAACGAGAAGTGGACCGGCTGGATGTAAACGGAACGTTTCTTTAACGACGGCTTGTAGATAAGGTAGTTCTAAGATATCAGACTCTTGAACGACACCGTTTTGGGCTGTCACGTTGTTTAATTCGGCTTGAAGTTTTGCCATTGTTTTTGGACTGCGTAGTAACTCAGCCATTGCCCATTCTACCGTACTTGAGTTCGTGTCCGTTCCCGCTATAAATAAATCCTGAAAAACAAAAACATTATGAATTACATATATAACAAAATTAAATTACAATAACACATTAATGACATCAAAATTTAACAAATATATCACATTTTAAAATAAATGATTATAGTATTTTAAATTAGAGAAATTGTCAAAAATGGTATCTCAAAGTTATATTTTCATTTTTAGCACTCTTTCTTCCCTTCCAAATGAATGGACCATAA
>KE152013.1:22125-45861 GCA_000411095.1 Aethionema arabicum | reverse complement strand
AATTGAAGGTTTAAAAATAGATTTTAAAAGTTGAGGGTTTTTTTTATCAAGTGGTCAAAGTTCAAGTGTTTTTTTGCTTGAAAAAAATAATGAAAAATCATATTAAAAAAAATCAATTTAAAAAATAATGCCAAGAACCAATCATATGATGCCACGTAGAGTCCCTTCAGAGTCTCCAAAATCCCTTCGGGAAGGGACGTCCCTTGAGAAAATTAATATTAAAACATTTTTTTTAATTACTTTTTCATCTAGGGACCCTTTGAAAACCTTCAAGAGACCCCCAATGGAGATGGTCTTAGTTGTCTCAATTAATAATTTTTATCAGTTTTTATACACAACATTTTCCTAATTAATAAATTTAACTAAAATTTTTTTAACGCATTCATAATTTAACTAATTTATATGTAGTTAAGTGGAAACTTTCTTAAACTCAAAGGTTATCGTTTACAAATATTCATAACAAATATTCTACTCCTTCCATTTAATAATATAACGTGTTTTGTTGGAATGTATAATTTTTAATAGAATTTATAAAATTACAAATTTAACTATAATTAATCAAACATTTTTTTCTTTATTTTCTTTCTTTTCCTTTATAAATGACAAAGACAAATTTGTAAAAAAAAATACATTAAAATTTAAAAACACCTAATATTTTGAAATAAGAAAAAAAATCTTAAACTCCTTATAAAAGGAAGAACGAGTATTGTTTTCTATACGATACATTTATATATATATAACTGTTTAATTAACCTGAATATTAATTACATTCGAAAGTCTAACTTTATTCCATTTTTATACAAATTTAAAGAAGATTAAAGACCAGAAGATTGTAATTGATGTGTTAATGTGGTATATAAAATGAAGTTAAATAAAAAAAATGGAAAGTGTTTATAAGAAAAAAATGGGAAGTGTTTATAAAAAAATATGGAAAGTGTTGAAAGGATTGTAAATGTTTTATATTTGTAATAGATCGATAAGATGAAATTTAATTTAACTATATACTATTTCCTTAATTGTTAATTAAATTTAAGTAAATAAAGATTTAGAGGATCCATATCGGACGGTCAGGATATAACGTGCAGGATATATATATAAACCTAAACAACAGTACACACGAGACACGACTACTTTATCGATGGGGTGAAAATAAATCTATATTTCAAAGATCTTCTTCGACTTCCCAAAGTGTTTTCACTTCGCTCAAATTTTTCTCTCATCCATGGCGGACGGTGGGGCTAATGTTCCAGTTCCACCATCAGATAATGGAGGAGAGTTTCTCTTATCTCTTTTGAATAGAAGACCTCACCAGGTAAATCACGATCCTATGGCGGCAGCAGTTTCCGAACATCAGTCGTTACCTCTCGATCCGGCTATTACAGCCATTGGTCGTACTGTAAATGGTTTTCCTTCCTCGAATTGGCCGTCGAATGGTCATGATCGACCTGGTACGATTACTCCTCCTTGGCCGATTTCCCTTTCACCTCCTAATTTATTAGGGTTTCCTCAATTTCCGCTTAATTCGTTTCCTGCGAACCAATTCGACGGTCAAAGAATATCGGTTGAAGATGCGTATAGATTAGGGTTACTCGGAACTGGAAATCAACCAATTCAGTCGATGGTACATCAACAGCAGCAGCAGTCGGTACCGTCTCCATCAGTTGAGCAGCGGAATCTTGTTTTTGGTTCTTTCTCAGGGGACGCTGGTCAGTCTCTTAACGGGCTGCGTAATGGAAATTTGAACTATGATTCAGGAAATCATCAAGAACGGCATATGAGAGATCCCCAATCCTTTATCTCGAATTCGAATACACAACCGAACTTATCTCATCACCGGAATCACGATTACCATGAACAAAGAGGTCACAACGGAAGAGGAAACTGGGGTCCAATTGGTAATAACGGCAGGGATTTCAAGTCTACTCCTCCTCCTCCTCCTCCTGGATTTTCTAGTAATCAACGAGGATGGGATAGGGATTTTGGAAGTAAAGAAGGTAATGGAGAAAGGGGTAATTTCAATTTCCAGAGAAATCATGATAAGGTTTCTAATTTGTGGGATAAAGGTGTTAATTTAAGTGCTGAAGTTGATATATTAAGGAGATTATCTATCCAGAACGAGAGCAGATTCAATCTCAGTCAACAGATTGATCACCCTGGACCACCTATGGGTACAAATCTACATTCTGTACCAGCAGCTGATGCTGAGGATTCATTTTCCTTGTTGAACAAAGAAGTTGGGAAGTTCAGCAAGGGGAAGAAAGACGACAATGAGGAGAGTCATCCTGGTGATGATGAAACTGAGAATTTTGGAGAAGATATAATCGAGTCTTTATTGATAGAAGATGAAACTGACAATAAGGATGATAAGAAGAATAGTCGTACTTCTCGTGAGAAGGTAAGTTTCCATGTGTGTTTAGTTTCTTTGGTTTGGAAGATTATATATGAATTGTATTGTCTGGTTTGGGGTTTTGTATACAGGAATCAAGAATAGACAACAGGGGGCAATGGCTGCTTCCGCAAAGGTTAAGAATGGTTGAAAGGTATATGTCATGTCGAAATGACATTCGCAGGTTCGATGCTCCCTTTATGGCTGTATACAAGTCGCTAATTCCTGCAGAAGAGGAGCTGGAGAAGCAGAAACAATTATTAGCACAGCTAGAGAATTTAGTTGCAAAAGAATGGCCACAAGCAAAGCTATATCTCTACGGATCATGTGCTAACTCTTTTGGCTTTCCAAAGAGTGACATCGATGTTTGCCTTGCAATTGAAGATGATGATGTCAACAAAGCAGAGATATTGTTAAAACTCGCTGATATATTGCAATCAGATAATCTCCAAAACGTGCAGGTAACATAAATGTTTTACTTATTTAACAACTTGACCTTATATAAACATGTTGAACTTGGAACTTGTTTTGTGTAGGCCTTGACACGAGCTAGAGTTCCGATAGTGAAACTTATGGATCCAGTAACTGGAATATCTTGTGATATCTGCATCAATAATGTGTTGGCTGTTGTGAACACAAAGCTCCTGCGAGATTATGCCCGAATAGATGACCGTTTACGACAATTGGCTTTTATTGTGAAACATTGGGCAAAATCAAGAAAAGTTAATGAAACATATCAAGGAACATTATCCAGCTACGCGTAAGTTCTTGAAATTGCACGAACCAATCCAATGCATTTCATCTAAATCATACTGTTGTAATACTTTTGCAGGTACGTTCTTATGTGTATTCATTTCTTACAACAGCGTAGACCCCCAATTCTTCCTTGTTTACAGGTTAGTCTCTATATAATTCCTTATCTCAGTAACCCAAAGTTTGTTTAATCTCACTTTTCTTATGCAGGAAATGGACCCAACATACTCAGTAAGGGTAGATAATATTCGATGCGCATATTTTGATAAAGTAGACAGACTTGGGAAGTTTGGATCCAGTAACAGAGAGACCATAGCTGAGCTGGTTTGGGGATTTTTCATATACTGGGCATATGCACATGACTATGCAAATTCAGTAATCTCTGTTCGTACTGGCTCCATACTTGGGTATGATTATTACTCAATTCTCCTTGTAATCTGTAACGTTTATAGATACAAAATCGAACATGAGATGAGATCTTGTCTGTTTATTGCAGGAAACGAGACAAAGATTGGACGAGACGAGTTGGGAATGATAGACACTTGATATGTATTGAAGATCCATTTGAGACAAGCCATGATCTTGGTCGTGTTGTGGATAAGTACAGCATTCGAGTGTTGAGGGAAGAGTTTGAACGAGCTGCAAAGATTATGAACCATGAAGCTAATCCATGTGCTAAGCTATTCGAACCATATGTTCCAGAAAGTAGTAGCTAAGTGGACCAGATAAGACTGTGATTTCTGTCTATGTATATATATCCTTGCTGGTTTTTAACTTATTTCATCTTTTGGTTTTGCTGTTGAAAAAAAAAATCGTTTTTTTTTGTTCTGTTTTTTGTTTTAATTAATTAAAAAATATTAATTAATTGTTTTGATGTTTCCCAATCACACTCATACAATCGTCGAGCGAGGAGCTTACACGCCAAGTCAACCATGGCGGGTTTTTCCTCTTCCCAGATTTGTGGAGAAGACGAGAGAGGAGATTTGCCACGTGTCATCATCGTAAAACCTCCCATGAGCTTGACTGCGCTCGGCGACGGATTGTTCGCCTCCGCTAAGTTTCAGATCCTTAAAGCCTACGAATCTCCGCTTTCTCTTCCAGAATTCTTGGCTGAACACTCCACGGAATCCATCTCTGCCATTATTGCCCCCACTCATATTTCTGTTACGGCTGATTTGATTCGCCTCCTTCCCGATCTACGTTTGGTTGTTACTTCCAGTGCTGGCGTTGACCATGTTGATTTAGATGAGTGTCGCCGTCATGGCATCTCTGTAGCTAATAATGGTACTTGCTTCTCCGTGGATGTTGCAGATACTGCCGTTGGTTTACTCATTGATGTTTTCCGGCGAATATCAGCCGCTAATCGGTTCGTTAAGCAAGGGTTATGGTCTATCAAAGGGGATTATCCACTCAGTTCCAAGGTAAGGTTTCTTAACATAACTTAGGTAAAATCAAAATAGATTCTGATGTAGAACGATTTACATGAACCCTAATTGATTTTTTATCCTTATTTGTCTATGTTTGAATTGAGAATCAGCTGTAGTATACATTCTGAATCTTTGAATTTGAGAAATCCAATTTTGTTTATTGTTGGTGATAAACAGTTAGGTGGAAAACGAATTGGGATCGTTGGAATGGGAAGCATAGGCTTGATGATAGCTACAAGACTTGAAGCTTTTAGTTGTCAAATTTCATACAACTCCAGAACCCAAAAACCATCTCTTCCATATACATATTATAAAGATTTACAGGAAATGGCCGTTCACAGTGATGCACTGATAATCTCCTGTGAATTGAACAAGGAGACACGTCATTTGATCAACAAAGATGTTCTTGCTGCTCTAGGAAAACAAGGAGTGATCATCAATATTGCACGTGGAGGTGTGATTGATGAGAAAGAACTGGTGAGATGTTTAAAAGAAGGTGAGATTGCAGGTGCTGGTTTAGATGTTTTTGAAGATGAACCTAATGTTCCTGAAGAGCTTTTTGGATTAGATAATGTTGTTTTGTCTCCACATGCTGCGTTTTTATCACGTGAAGGTCTTGAAGAATCTGTGAAAATAATGGTTGGGAATATTGAAGCTTTCTTCTCTAATAAACCACTTTTAACTCCTGTTTTTGATGCTCGTCGTCAATCTCTTAACTAAAGCTAAGGTGAGTTTTTCTTTATCAGATTCTCCATTTTTAGCAACTTAAATGGATCAGTGATCATAGTTTTTCTTGAGGTCTGAGAAATCTTCTTGATTTTAGTGTTTTTGCAGAAGAAAATGATGCTCTTTCTCATTCATATTCGTGGCATTTGGTGATTTGCTCCAGTGCATTCATGAATAAAATGTAAGTTCTTTTTCAATGAATCCAATCAATATATTTAATAAAACTGAATATTTTATCTATAATTTTTTCCCATTAATAGGTCGTAATTTTTTTCAATTTTTTTTTAAATCGTTAAAGAAACGTGTTTTATTTTTTAATTTAAATAATATTATATATAATTGCATTGGTTTAACAAGTGAAAACAAACGACCATTTTATTTGAACCATGACTGGCTGCTCTGAGATCCAACGACGCTACGATACTGAAACCAATAGAGATCCGCCACGTGTCCTCATCATCAAGCCTCCCGTATCTCTGAATGTTCTCGGCGACAGATTCTTCGCCTCCACTGATTTTCAGATCTTCAAAGCTTTTGATTCTCCGCTTCCTCTCTCCGATTATTTAGCTGCTAATTCCAACTCCATCTCCGTCGTTGTTGCTCCTGTTCACGTTCCTATCACCGCCGATCTGTTTCGTCTCATCCCGGATCTGCGATTGGTTGCTACTTCCAGCGCCGGCGTTGATCACGTTGACCTAGTTGAGTGTCGTCTCCGCGGTATCTCTGTAACCTGCGTCGGCACTGTTTTCTCCGAAGATGTCGCAGATACGGCTATCGGTTTGCTCCTTGACGTTTTCCGCCGCGTCTCCGCTGCAAATCGATTCGTTAAACAAGGTTTATGGCCAATCAAAGGGGATTATCCCCTCGGTTCTAAGGTACGCTACTTTTTTCCAATTTTTTCTTCGCAGCATACTTGTGTTAATGAAATTAGTAGCTACATGAACCTTAATTCATTTGGTATCCCTTCATCGTTTATGTTAATTTTGGATATTCAAATAAAGAATCAGCTCCTGTACACATTCTCTTTTGCTAATGTAAGCAATTCGTGTTTCTCACTTGCAGTTAGGTGGAAAACGAATTGGGATCGTTGGAATGGGCAGTATAGGCATTATGATAGCTACAAGGCTTGAAGCTTTTAGTTGTCGAATTTCATATACTTCCAGGAGCCAGAAACCATCACTTTCTTATACTTTTTATTGTGATATAGTGGAAATGGCAGTTCATAGTGATGCACTGATAATCTCCTGTGAATTGAACAAGGAGACATGGCATTTGATCAATAAAGATGTTCTTTCTGCTCTAGGAAAGCAAGGAGTGATCGTGAATATAGCTCGTGGAGGTATCATTGATGAGAAGGAACTGGTTAAATTCTTGAGAGAAGGTGAGATTGCAGGTGCTGGTTTAGATGTTTTTGAAGATGAACCTAATGTTCCTAAAGAACTCTTTGAATTGGATAATGTTGTTATGTCTCCACATTCAGCTAATAAAACATTGGAAGCTGTTGAAGAATCAGAGAAGATTATGGTGAAGAATATTGAAGCTTTCTTCTCCAATAAACCCCTTTTGAATCCTGTTCTTGATTGTCGTCAATGGCTGAGTTCAGGCCACGCGTAAGTTCTCCATTCACAAAAAAAAAAAAAAAACATACTGTTTTACTCCCTTTAAATGAAACTACGTGCCGTCTTTTATTATTTGAATTAAATTATTTAAGAAACATTAATTATTGGATAATATAATGAAAGCCGTTATTGGCCAATCGTCTAACGAGTGCTTCCACGTCAATTTCAACAATGGCGATTCCTTCATCTTCCCAGATTCATGGAGAAGACGTGAGAGAAGACTTGCCACGTGTCCTCGTCGTTAAACCTCCCACAAGCTTGGCTAGGCTCGGCGATGGATTCTTCGCATCTAACATGTTTAAGATCCTTAAAGCCTTCGAATCTCCGCTTTCTCTTCCAGAATTCTTGGCTGAACACTCCTCCTACACCATCTCCGCCGTTATTGCCCCTGGTTATGCTCCATTAACGCCTGATGTGTTTCGCCTGCTCCCGGATCTACGTTTGGTTGTTTCTTCCAGCGCTGGATTCGACCATGTTGATATAGTTGAGTGTCGGCGTCGTGGCATTTCTGTAGTTAACAACGGTCCTAGCTTCTCACCGGATATCGCAGATACTGCCGTTGGTTTACTCATCGATGTTTTCCGGCGAATATCTGCCGCTAATCGGTTCGTTAAGCAAGGGTTATGGCCTGTCAAAGGGGATTATCCACTCGGTTCCAGGGTAAAGTTTCTTAATCCGACGGATTAGTACCATAACTTACTAAAATCAAATTAGGAATCATTAGATTCTGATCTAGCAGAGTTACATGAACCCTAATTTTGTATCCTGTTCATGTTATACCTACTCGAACTGAGAATCAGCTGTAATACATTCTGAATCTTTGTTTTCTAGCTTCGATTTTCCATCTCTGAATCTGAGAAACCCTAATTTTTTGTATTGTTGTTGAGTTCCAGTTAGGTGGAAAACGAATTAGTATCGTTGGAATGGGGAGCATAGGCAAAATGATAGCTACAAGGCTTGAAGCTTTTGGTTGTAAAATTTCATACAACTCCAGGACCCAAAAACCATCTCTTCCATATACATTTTATACGAATGTACAGGAAATGGCAGTGAACAGTGATGCACTTGTAATCTCCTGTGAATTGAACAAGGAGACACGACATTTGATCAACAAATATGTTCTTTCTGCTCTAGGAAAACAAGGAGTGATCGTGAATATAGCTCGTGGGGCTGTGATTGATGAGAAAGAACTTGTGAGATGCTTGATTGAAGGTGAGATTGCAGGTGCTGGTTTAGATGTTTTTGAACATGAACCTAAGATTCCTAAAGAGCTTTTTGAATTGGAGAATGTTGTTATGTCTCCACATACTGCGTTTTTAACACGTGAAGGTCTTGAAGAATCTGCTAAAGTTATTGTCGGAAACATTGAAGCTTTCTTGTCTAATAAACCCCTTTTAAGTCCTATCTTTGATGCTCGTCAATCTCTCAACTAAGTAAAGGTTAGTTTTATATACAACTTCTTGGTTTATTTGTCTGGTTTTGACCACTTAATGTGAAAGATCTTGATCAAATTCTCCATTTTTAGCTCATTATTGAAAACAAAATGGATCTGTGATTTGAGAAATGTTGTTGATTTCAGTGTTTTTGCAGAAGAAGATGATGGTTTCTATGATTAATGTGGTGGCCTTTGGTGATTCCTCGAGTGTGCATTTGTGAATGATGTGTAAGTGTAACAGTGTAAGTTTATTGGACTATTCTATTTCAAATAATCCAATCATGTTATTTAATAAGTGCTATGTTATAAAATTGAAGAATTTTATTTCTATTTTTCCCAATTAATTGGTCGTAAATTTTTTTCAATTATGCTAAGGAACATTAAGCTATTTTTTAAATATTTCATTAAGGAAACGTGTTTGTTACCATCTGGCATCTACTACAATATAAATTCCAATATTTTCTTCACAATTTTGTACAAAGTATATCTATGTACATCCGTACATATGTAATATAGTTTGAAAATTTTACTGAATTGGCAATATACCCTAGAAAAAATTGTGGCAATTTAAAACTTTTAATTATGGGATAAAAATCCATATCTTAAAGTTTTTGCATTAATCGTTATAATTTTAAAAAAAAAATTAGCCAAAATTAATAGGTTAACCCTCTTTTAAAAACAATTCTAATCAAATGCATAGGTTAAACTTTAGAGAATTTGTCATAATTCAAAAGTTTTAAAATTTGGGTAAATTCTATAGGTATCCCTTTGAGAAATTGTAATTGTTTAAATTTTAAAAATTGAGTAATATCTCTTAGTTAACCCCTATGAGACAATGACATAATTTAAAAGTTTAAAAAATTGGGTAACCAAAGTTTAAAAATAAATAAATAAATAAAGATTGCGTAAACTATGTAGGTCTTGAAAAATTGTCATAATTTTAACAAAATCGGACAAAATTTATTAAATCCACTCCTTAAAAAAAGCTGTCACAATATAAAATTTTTTGAAAATAACGGGTACGGGTTTTATATAAATTTCTAATATTGGTATTTGTAATATTGAAATTTTATATAATTTTGTAATATTGATATTTGTAATATTGAAATTTTATATAATTTCGTAATATCGATATTTTTTTATATAATACGCACTGGATATTTTGTTTTAATAATTGTAAGAAATTCGAAAATATAAAATTCTAAAAAAACTTTAAAAAATAATCTAAATATATGTTTTAATATTTTCCAACGAATTGAATTAGTTCTGACAGTGTAATTGATTTATATTATACATCTAAATAAAAAATAAGTGATAATTTGAATAACGTTTAATCTGGGGAAAAAGAGAATAAATCTTAATTAAGGATTAATAAAAATTATTATTATTCCACTGTTTATGAGTACAAAATTAAAATTGACGTAGACAAAATAAGAACATTAAGCATGATTATTTTAGTTACAAGTAAAATAGAAATATGAAGACAGAGAAATAATGAGAACTAGAAAAGACCGATGTTTATTCCGTTAATTAAACATGTCTCACGCGCCTTATAGTTTATATTTTACTGTTTTTAGCAAAAAAAAACGCAAAAAACTGTGGACTATTGCCGTTTTGATGAAACGCGCTCTACGCGTTCTTGGTGCGCGTGGCGTTGTATTTCCCAATATTTTCGTTATTTGTCGACGTGTTAATATAGAGGGCGGGCCCATTAAATTTTAGGTGGGCTTTTTATTTTATTTTTTATCCCAGGTGGGCTTAATAACTTATATATATATATATATAATTATTTTCATTTTCTATTTTGTTTTAATTTTCCACTAAATGAGAAATGATTATATACGGTACACTAAAAAAATAAAACTACATAATTTAAAATTTTTGAAAATTAAGTAAAATGCATGTCTTCTCAAAAATAAATTGTCGTAGTTTTTTAAAAAAATTAAGAATTTAGTAAAATCCATAGGATTAAATCCCTTGAATTTTTTTTTTTTAATAATTTAAAATTTTAGAAAATTGATTTATTTCTGTAGAGAAATCGTCATAAGTTTAAAATTTTAAAATTGAAAAATATTTGTTAGTTAACCCCTAAAAGAAAATTACATAATTTAAAAGTTCACAAGATTGGGTTAAACTATGTAGGCTCAGGCTAAGCACTTGAAAAAATTGTCATAATTTGAAAAAATATTCAAAATCACGGGTTTGGGTTTTATATAAATTTGTACTATTGATATTTGTATTATTGAAACTTTATATAATTTTGTAATCTTGAAATTTATATAAATTTGTAATATTGATATTTTTTTTGGATATAATAAGCACTAGACATTTTTTATAACGGTTAGAAATTCGAAAATATAAAATTCTAACGAACTTTGAAAATATCTAAATATAAATGGTCTAATAGTTTTTAATTGAATTAGTTCCGATAGAATAATTGATTTATATAATACATCTAAATTACCGTTTATGAATAAAAAATAAAAATTGTAGTGGACAAAATGAGAAGGAAGCATATAATTATTTTAATTACAAGTAAAATAGAACTATGAAGACAGGTAACTACAAATAATGAGTATTGAAAAAAGGAAGATATTTATTCCGTTAATTAACATGTCTCACGCGCCTCATAATTTATAATTTATTGTGTTAGCAAAAAAACGCAAAAATCTCTGGACTAACCCCTTGCCGTTTTGATGAAACGCGCTCAACGCGTTCTTGGTGCGCGTGGGCGTCGTACTTCCCAATATCTCGTTTTATTTAATTTGTCAACGTGTTTATATAGAGCGTGGGCTTTTAATTTTTATATGGGCTTTAAATTTCTGTACCCCAAGTGGGCTTTATATTTTAATAACTTTATGTTCCAAATATATAATGGATATAGTATATAGCACGACAATCAATTACTCTTTGGAATAATTGTCATAATTTTAAAAAAAATAAAATTGGATAAAATTTATGTATTCTTTGGAGAAATTGTCATAATTTACAATTTTAAATTTTGTATAAAATACATTGGTTGGCATAATATAAAAAGTATAAAATAGAGTAATATCAGCATGTTAACGTGTTGAGAAATTGTTATAATTAAAAAAATTTTAAAATTGAATAAAATATGTATGTTAACTAATCCCTTCAATAAATTTCTATTATTTATAAATTTTAAAATTTGGGTTAAATACTTAGATTAATCTTTGGAAGAGTTGTCATGATTTAAAAAATAACTACGTTGGATAAAATCTATATGTTGCGAAATTTTCATAGATTATAAACTTTAAATATTAGACAATGTTGTAGTGTCACCTTATGTAAAAATTATCATAAAATAAAAATAAATAAAAGTTGGATAAAACTCTAGATTAGTCCCTTGGAAAAATCGTTATAACTTTTATAAAAAAAAATTGAATAAAGTCGTGATGGCTTTTGAATACATTGTCTTATTAAAAAAAAAAATTAGAAAAAAAATCATACTAGAAATTATCATAGTTAAACAATTGAAACAAATGTATACGTGTTCCCTTGGCGAAAATATTGTAATTTGAAAAAAATTGTAAAATATGTAGGTTAAACTTTCGAAATTACCATATTTTACAATTTTGATAAAATTCACAAGTTCATCTAATTATTAAAAAAAACTTAATTTTAAAAAAATGCCAATTTTGTAAGCTTTCTTTGAAAAAATTGTACTAATTCAATAATTTTTAAAGCTTTGATAAATTTCTTAGGTTAATACCTTAAAAATTGTATAATTTAAAAATCAAAAGTAATATTTGTAAATTAACCGCTTGAAAAAAATTCCATAATTTAAAAGTTTTAAAAACAAGCCAATAAATCAATTAATTCAAAACGTCATCAATTTTTGTAAAACAAATATAACCATGAACAATAATAAGTAAATTCTGCTAAGCCATTTTCTTAAAATTATTATCACAACAATTTTAAGAAAGTAACGAATAACTCCCCCATAAAAGACCCTAATTTTTATATACTACATATACTAGATTTCTTAATGATAATTTTCTCCTGTGATAGCTATTCAATCCCTAACCAGAGACCAATTCAGACTTAAGACTCCGGTTAGGTTAACCAATCAAGTAAGCATTTAACTAAATCATTACCACAGTCCAGAGTTCAAAGATACAGTTACATGTCTAAACAAAGTTTGAAACAAGACCAAACATATCAATGTGTTTCTTTACTCGTAACATAAACCTCTTACCTAGTAAATTGCCACATCAAGATAATCTCCAATCTGCAAAAAGATGATTCATTGCAGTTAATAGATGTGAGATTTTGATTAAGAAGGTTATATCATAGCACCCCAAAAGCTCATCTTTCTGTGTTATGTGTCTTTGACTTACCTCAAATCCAAGGTCGGAAAGCGTTTTACTGTCGTCTGGTTGCTTTCGGTTTGGATAAGCCATCGTTTGTCCAACCTTTATAGATTTAAAGAACAGTGAAAGATCAGTATCTTCTCATGGTTTATTGGATTCATAATCAGAGATCACAGAAATTATAGATTGGATCAATGTTTATGTGGCAATGGTGGTAGAGAGAGAGAAAGGAGACTTGCCTCTCTAACAACAAAGCGACCGTTTTTGTCTGGATAAACAAACGCAAAAGATAATCTTGCGTTCCTTCTTCTTGCTGCTAAAGAAACTTCTTTGACCTGAAATGAAAACATGTGTTTACTTGAGAAATATTTCGCTTCTATGCTACAAGAAAACATATAAACGTGAATTAAGCAGAGTGAAAACAAGTGAGGCCTTTAGATACTTCAAAGAACAGACACCATAATGTTACCAAACATGTTGTAAACGATGAATACAGAGAAAGGCACATCATTTTTATATACCAAATCAGTTAACTCGCGAAGATTGGCATCTTTCCATGTGTAAATTTGAACCTCATCCTTTGGTTCTTTGCCTCTAACAGCATAATCTTCTTTGGTATGATGACCGCCAGTCTGCAAAAACTCTAATGAGATCCAATTTTTGCAGCATAATTCAAGAACAATCAATGATTTTCAAGTTCTAAAGATTGTCTGTCTCAAAATGGATAATTCTCGAATGTGCAGGTCATTAAAACATGCATTTACATTGTTAGAGCATTCATAAAACCCTAAACGATGTCTTTTAGAGAACCACAAGAGCAGCCAAAGGATCATTCAATGAAAATCAGTCACTAAAACCGCTGATTAGCTATAATCAAGACAAGAACAAACTATAACTGAAGAGAAAATGTACAGGAAACTGAGAAACCACAGAGGAAAGCATGAGAGTGGTGAGCGTACCTTGGTGAAAACACGAAGAAGCAAGGGACACGTCTGCGATTCGAGAATAAACAAAATTAAAGGAATCAGTGAGTTGCAAGATTCAACACGAGAAAGATATTCACTAATTAAGAACCCCAAGGTAGTTCTTCTGAAGAGAAACAAAAATAAAACCCTAGAAAGATCGAGAAAATGTTCACTGAGAAAAACCTAAATACTCGCATATGAATAGAATACAGACCTTCTCACGATCTACTGGTTCAATTTTAGGGCGAGGAGGTTGGTTAGCGCCTCTTGGAGGTGGCGGCAATGGCCTCCCACCGCCTTGTCTTCTCGCTGAATCAGCCATCGCTTTCTCTTTCTCTCTCTCGCTCTCCGACGAATGTAATGTCACAGAGAGTAATGATTGGACTGATTTAAGCCCAATGATATTTCATTTAATGGGCCTTTTATAAGGCCCATACTGTTGTGAATGTAAGACTTATTTTTTAGATTTGTTACATCGATTAAAGATTAATATATTGAATATTATATAATTTTTTAGTTTAGCTAATAAATTAATTCATGTAAGATAATTTTAATTTTAAACGAAATTCTTGTATGATCTCTTTATTAGTGTTTTTGTATTTGTCTAATGAATAAATTATAAAACATAAAAATATAAATATAAATGGCATATTAACAAGTATAAGTATCTATCCATTACATTTAATTTAGTTTTCCCTTTTTACGATTATTTTTGCTTCATCTTTTTTGTAACACTTTTTGCTTCATTCTTATAATGGTAAAATAGTAAATAAAATTAATAGTATATGCATAAATAAATAGGGAAAGGATGAAAAAAAAAGAACAAAAGGTGGGGTCATATGTGTTTTTATAAAAATCAAGTAACTATTAAAGATAAGGCACAAAGACCCCCACACCTTACATGAAACTTCAGTGTCAATTTACACCATAGTTTTAGAAAAATCTTTTTATTTTTAAAAATATTATATGTTTTCAAAAGCAAGAGAAAACGTTTAGGGTAAGATTGAAAAAATAAAAAATATTGTTTCCTCTTTTTCTACAAAGAACTACATTTATGTTATTAATTTCAACCTGGTGTTTATTAATCGAATAGTATTATAAATCGTGTCCCATTTTGATTTGATGTCATGTCAATAACAATAACTATATTTTTATTTTTATTTTCTTGGATTAGACACAACGATCATGGTTTGGCCAGGGTACACTCCATTTATTTTATTTTTTTGTCTGCTTGTTTTAGAAATAAAATTTCAATTAAATATAGTAAATTCATAAATTTGAATTATTAATGAGTCAAAAAAAATTGAATTATTAATTTTTTATTCAAATTTACTAGTTCTTTCGGTTTATTTTATTAAAACCTACAGTTTTTATAGTTGTTACGTGATAATATAATTACAATTTTATAAAGAATATTACAAAACAAATTATATATATATATATATAATAGTGTGTATATTAGTATATATTATGAATGATTTGTTTATTTGTAACCTTATTAGATTATTTTTGTATGTAATTTATTAATTGTGAACCTCGGACGAATATTCGATGTGTTGGTGACGAAAAAAACAAATGGAGTAACGATTATGAGATAATGTTTTAATTATTGTTAGTGTTTGTGAGATTATTATCAAGAAGAACCACAGAAACACTGACACGTTGACTAAAGTGGGACCCATCCATGAAAAAAGATAATGTCTTACGTATGCTTCATTAATTAACATCTTGGTAAAAAAAAGTATGATGTTTTTTATGAATAAAGTATCGAATATTTCTAACCATCTCTTTTGACCAATTGCAACTGCCCAAAAATAGTTCAAATTAATTAACATTAATTTTCGATGTAATTAACTCTGTTTAATTTTGGTCAAAACGACGTTTCAAGACATAATATTAAAATAAAGTTATACTATTATTGTTAATATATATATATATACATATATCTATGTAATTAATATTGTTCAGTATTGGTTAGAAAGACCATTCATCACGAAATTATAGAATACTAAAATAAATTTATATTATTTTAAATATGTATATATATACACATGTGTGTAATTGATAGATATCGTATATATATTATGTTTAATTTTAGTTTTTTATATGAAATAATAATTTATTCGTCCCACCCCCTCTTTATTTATTTAGTTTTGAAGGTTGATTGATAAAATTAAGAGTTTGTTTATTCTAATAACCAACGATTTAAATAACAATGTTTTTTTAGATATTAAAAAAGCCAAATGAAAAAAAGAAAATTCTTGAGGACTAGAGATTTACACAAAAACCTAGAATCACAATATAGACATATAATGTAAATGAAAGAAAAAAAATCGTTTTAATTTTTTTTTTTTTCCTCAAAATCGTTTTAATTTATAATATAAAACGCTAGCTAAGAAAAGAATATAAATAATATTTTTTTTTTAAAAAGGAAAATAATGAAATTATTGTAATGGTCCAACTGATACAATAAAGTTTCTATTTTTAGGTGATCTAGCTATAATTATGAGCAGAGAGTGATCATTTTGTTCCATCGAATATTGACGCCATATTTATTTTATTAGTATTTCACAAAAAAAAAAACTAATTAATATAAATAAATAAATAAATTTTCGGAAAAAAAAATTATATTGATCATTTTTTGTGATCATTATTTATAGTGATCATTTTTTTTCGGAAAAAAAAATCGGAAAAAAAATAAATAAAAATTATAGAAAAGGGTTAAGTTATGACAAAAAAAAAAGAAAAGGGTTAAGTTTTTCATCTACCTTTGATCATATGATTCATATCTTAATTAAAGGTGACTATTATATTTCTTTTATAAAAAAATCAAGAAGAAGAGAGAGAAAGAGAGAGTGAGGAGAGAGATGGGAAGAGGGAAAGTAGAAGTGAGGAGAATAGAGAACAAAATCAATAGACAAGTTACATTCTCTAAGAGAAGAAACGGTTTATTGAAAAAAGCTTATGAGCTTTCTGTTCTTTGTGATGTAGAAGTTGCTCTTATTATCTTCTCTAGCCGTGGCAAGCTTTATGAGTTCAGTAATCTTGGGTATGTCCAATTTTTATTTATATATAATAAAGTTTTATTTACATATTGTCTTATGGGTATTGTTAAAGACTGTGTTTTTACCCTATGGTTTTTAGGGTTCATCATTATATATCATTGTGTGTTCGTACGGTCCACTTTCATCTTTTTTTTAGATTTGGAATTTGGTTTAGATTCAATTGATTGTTTAACCTTAAAAAAGATGTCGGTAATTGAAACGGGTTTATGATAAATTTATAAATTAATTAAGGTTTTATCATTCTTGAATTTAGATTCCATTGATTCTTTAATCCTTATTTTAGTTAGGGTTTTATCATTTAAAAAAATATATATTTCATTGATTCTTTAACCTATGAGTCAAAAACCCCCAAATGGGTTTAATTTGTACAAATTTAATAAACGTTTTTATCATCTTCATTTAAATTCGGATTAATTAATCGCTAACATTAGAAAAATCAAAAAATATAATGAGGTATAAATAAAAAATTGTTGTTTGGATCGATCTATATATTTGCAACAATTTTAATTTCTTATTATAAATTAAATTTATAGGATTGCAAGAACAATAGAAAGATATCAACGTTGTCACAACTATTCAAAAGACACTAATAGGCTTGAAGACTCTACACAGGTATTACAATATATATAACTTAATAGTAATATTTATACAATATGATTACACATTTATGATTAATTAAGTATATATTATTCCATGGTGAAGAATTGGAGTCAGGAGGTGACGAGGCTTAAATCAAAATACGAATCTCTTGTACGCACTAACAGGTTGGTCTAATTAAAAACTATATATCTAATTCATAATTCAAATTATTAATTATATAGTTAATGTGTATTGTATTGTAATAAATAATCAAAAGGAATTTGCTTGGAGAAGATCTTGGAGAAATGAGTTTAAAAGAACTACAAATGGTCGAAAAACAACTCGAAACCGCTCTTACCGCAACTCGAAACCGCAAGGTCGTTTAAATCTACACTTAAATTTTGTTTCATTTCAATTTAATACATTTTTATAACAAAAATATATATTCTCTATGTAACCATTCAACTATATATATGTAGGTTAAAATTATGACAGAAGAGATGGAAAATCTTCGGAAAAAGGCAAGTTATAACTTATATTATATAAACACATTAAGTTTAAGATTCAGAGGTTTTAAAATATTTTTTTTTCGATAAAATTAACCTCTTAACTTAAAAAAATAGAAGATAAGATCTTGTGACTTGTACACTCAAGATTTTTCAATAGTACAAATTTTTTTGGACCGAGTATGATTATTAATAAAATTAAAATATGTACATATTATATGATATGTTGCTTAAATCACAATTAATTTTACTTTTGAAATGGCAGGAGAGGCAACTTGGAGACATAAACAAACAACTTAAGACTAAGGTATTCTATTTTTCAAATTATTAAATTATAATCTCTTTCTTATTTGAACATTTCTATATTATTTTTCTTTTAATATAAGTATAACTAACAAAAAAATTGGTAATAAAAAAATATTGATTAAATAGCTTGAGAAAGAAAATAATGGTATGGAGGCTCAAGATTTATGGGCATATTCAGCATCATCATTATCTCATTTGAATTTAAATTCCATGGATTATGAACCGCAACCATTTCTACAAATAGGGTAATAATTAATTAAATTAATGTGATTTTGTTATCAATAAAATTGAGAAATTTTATATTTATTATAAAAAAAATTAATTTAATATTTGTAAATTAGGTATCAGCAAGAAAATCATTATAATGTGCAAGGTGAAGAAGGATCATCTTCAAAGAGTAACAACTTCATCCAAGGTTGGGTTCTTTGACTTTTTTAGCGTTGACTGCACTTTATTGTCATTAAAAATTAAGCTTTTATTTTATTGTTTAATATTTGTTCTAGTTATAGAAAAAAAAAACAAAATTATGTAACAGATTTCCCTTTATTATATAGCAATGGCAAATTTATGATTTTTTATTTTCTTTTTACTTTATTATATAGCAATGGCAAATAATATATAAGTATTAAAAAAATTGATGTAAAAAAAAGTATCAAAAAAATTTCAAAATGAATCGATATTACAGGGGCATAACTGGACAAAAAAAAAATTACAGAAGCATAATTTCTGAAGTTTTATTAATTGAAATTAAAAGAATATAATGACTAACGAATAAGAAAGAGACACGTGGTATGTTAGAGTACAGTTCAATGATGTAGTGGGGACCACATAACTGTTACTATTGTATGATCTGTCTTTTCCAAAAATGTTTATATTTCTTAGAAAACTCCAAAAATATTTGACTACTAAAAAAATTGGTTCATTTAGTGGGCTAATATAGCAAGCAAAATTAAGCCTTTTCAATAAGTGGACCATTATAACATTAATTAATGGGTCCGAATTTATATTTCATCTCAACATCATATTCATTTCTATAAAATATACTTAATTTCATTTCTATTCTCATATTCATCACAAACTCTACCCTCTCGAAATAATGAATATTTTTATTTAATTAAGTGGATATTTTCTTTAATTTTTTAATTAAAAGAAGGGTTTTAATTTATCCAAATTTTTTATATAATTTTAAATAATTATCATAACCCGTATGAGTATATTTTATCATTTATTACAATAATTTTGAGCTATAACAAACTATATTATTATATAAAAATATACAAGAAAATAATGAATAAAAACATTACAATTAGATCCGTAATAAACTGAAATTGTAAAACTTAGATACACAAACACAAAGCAGCCCAAATTTTTAATACAACAAGAGAGATAAAAGAGAGAGAGAGTAGTGAGAGAAACACAACAAAGAGAGAAAGAGAAGCAGCTTTTAGCCTTTAGTGTTTTTTTGTTGTTGTTTATAATATATATATATAATAATTTAGGGTTTGAGTTTTTAGGGTTTACTTTCTTGAAGAACAAGGTAAGCCAATGAACAACTCAGTCTCTACTTCAGAAGTTGGACTACTTTCTTCATCAACTCTTACTATTTCATTATATGTAATCAATCCAACTTCTGTTTCTTCTTCTCCTCTCACCACTTTCTCATTATTTCTATTCAATCCAACTTCAGTTTCTTCATTTACTCCCCACTGCACATTCAACCACAAACCGGACCAAATCATGCTCAATTTCAACCAAATTAACCGGTTTCAAGAAGCTAGATTCATGAGAAATTGGTTACCTTCATTGAAAGCTTCTCATTTTCTGCAGCTAGAGCTTTCTCCTGATCAAATTTCAAGGTTTTAAAGTCAAAATATCAAACACAAAAGTAGTGTAGATTCAACCATATGTAGAGGGAATCATGAATACTAGGTTACCTTTTGCTTAAGCTGCTCAATTTGTTCCTTGAACACTTGAGTCTAAAAATGGTAATGAACAATTTTCATGAGATGATTTGAAGAAATTTTATGTTTTGGATAAATGATTCAATTAGATACCTTTCTGGCTCTAATGCATTTGACACTTCTCTCAAGTTGTTGCTCAATCTGTTGAAGTTCATCAATTGAACATGTTCCTATACCTTCTCCCAGTAGTTTACTGATAAATAAGAACATTATACTTTATCATCATCAAGCTCTTAATCAAAGTGTAGAATGTGTTTGAAATGTAATCAAATACCGTTTTGAAGCTTCAAGTTGTTCAATTTTCTTCATCATTGTTGCTGCTTCATGTTTCAAACGCTGTCCAAAATCAGAAAATGTTATTGTATGTATATATATAGACACACATATTTACACTCATATAGAACTTGATCAAGATGAAAACCTGCATATTTTCTTCAGAAACTGGTTTGCTGCTAACTCTATCTTTGGTATGCCTTAGATAACGTTCTATAGTTTCTTGCATACTGTTAAAAAAACATTGATGAAAACATCAACAGATAGATTCAGAAACCAAACCCAATCAATGAAGAAGAACATCAAAGTCTTAATTAGTTAAGATTGTTGTGAGATAAAGGACAAAGGAAGGGTTTTTAATTAGATTCTTTTTGTTCTTGTATACAATTTTAGAAATTGAATGTGAAATCTTTGTGTGTATATATATAGAAAATGAGTAAGAGAAGTACTAATTCCCATATAGACAAGTTGATCTGCAACATCTGATAAAAAGCTGGCTTTCTACTTACAGAAATGTTATGATGGTTTCATCAAAGTAAGGGTTTTAATTGTTCCCTTTTGCCTAAACATTATACTACTGAATCTTTGTACTATAAAATCACAAGTTTTTATGTATATATCTTTAATTGTACCTCCTATATTATAAAGTTAAAAGCTTTCACATTTAACAACATAATCAACATTTGGGGGTTTAATTTATATGTTATTAGATATAAGATATGAAAATTGTCTATTTATATGCAATCAATTGGAGCATGAAATGAAACAATATCTAGACCACTGATCACTTAGAACAGTAACCAAATGTGTCTAGATAATGAATCATTAAATCAAAAGAGTCCTAATTGATACACAAATCTAGAGATTGAAACTAAATATGATCATGTTCTAGAGACTTCTTTTTTTATTCTTTATTTTTGAACATCACTTCAAAACTAAATGGAGAGAGATAGAGATAGAGAGAGAGAGAGAGAGAGATCTGAGAAAGAGTTAAGAAGAGATGATGTACTTTTGATTCTACTTTTATAAATAATAACCCTAAATTGTAAAAACCAAGAAACCCAATTTCAAAATCCCTAAAGCAATAAACGTCAAAGAGATGTAAGATGTTCAGAAACAGCCAAAAATTAACAAAAAATTAGGAATAAAAATAGAAACTTTATATGAAAAAAATAAAAAATGAAAAGAAATTGACATACTTGGAGCTGGCGAATTCATAGAGTTTGCCTTTAGGAGAGAAGATGATAAGAGAAACTTCAGCATCACAAAGAACAGAAAGCTCAAAAGCTTTCTTCAATAAACCATTTCTTCTCTTAGAGAAAGTAACTTGTCTGCTTGTTGCATTCTCTATCCTCTTCATCTGAGTTTTTCCCCTCACCATTTCTTCTTTCTACAAACTAACACAAGAACACACAAAGACATCAAAAATCAATGGTGCAACAACCACTTAAGAGACAGAGATTACTTATATATATAAACTGATTTTACACAAAAACCCATTTTAAATTAAGATCAAAGATTGCAGCTTTCACACACAAACAAAAAAAAGTTAACCAAAAAAAAAAAACTAAAGACTTTTCTCTTTTTCTGGGTTTTTTTATGGTCAACGAGAGATAGAAATTAGATTAAAATGGTTTCTACATCCTTACACAAAAGGATAATCTGATCTTTATGTAAATGAATCGAAGATGAAAACTTTCGTTTATAAAAAAAAACACCAATTTAAGCAAAACCCATCTTCGATTTTTGGATCCAATGGGTTAGTATAAAGTGAAAGAAAGTAATAGAGCCCTAAAGAATCAGAAGAAGAGAGATCTCACCGATATTGAAAAAGGGGCAAAAACAAAACCTAAATCAAGAAGCAAGAAGATTTAATTTGAGCTGATGGGTATAAAGTATAAATATAAAAAGGTAGAAACTTTATATAATTAAAGAAGATTGTTAATGGCGTCGATCAAAGATTGAATCTTTACAAGAAAAGAAGAAGAAGAAATAAGTTTCCTAGTTTCATTACAAAAGACAAAACACACTCTCTGGTCTCTCTCTTTCTCTCTGCTTCTTCCTTAACAAAAAATAAAAATAAATAAGAAAAGATCCTTTCTTCTCGTAGTAGTTATGGTAATGGTGGAACCAAAATTTATTTATTTTAATTTAATAAAATTTTATAATAATTTATAATAATGTCAAAAAAAGAGATAAAGAGAGTAATATGTGTCGAAAAAATGATGGACGCTTGAAACCTCATCCTTTGCTTATTTTGGTAAAAGGCTCAAAAACAAAGACCAAAAATAGCATATTTTTTTTATACATATGGAAATGTTTTTTACATATAATATCTTTTTTCGTTTCATAAATATCTATGTCCATGGAATTCCTTGTCATTATTATTAATTATTATAATATTATTTTATTTTCTTTATAAAGAAAATATATTTAATTATAATTAAGTGTGGACAAGAATAATACCTCTCTCTTTGTATCTATTTCTCCCCACATGTATATTGGTTTTTTCATAATAATATGTGAAGTCATTTAATATATTTATTTAAGTCTAGTGGTTCATAAAAAAAAGTTATTTTTATGTATGTTATATTAAATGTCAAATTTTTTGAGGTTTTGGTTTAGTATTTGTGTCGGTTGAATCATGTGATTTTTTTTTACATTTTATGTTATTGTCTAAACGTGAATTTACTTTTTTTAAAACGTATGGTTGATATTGTTTATGTTACATTTTCAAATGGGTTATCATATCTTTTTTGTATAAACAATTTGTCTTTATTTTATAAAAATATATAGAAGATTTTTTTTTTGCCAACAAATATATAGAAGATTTAAAATTTAGGTTTATGATTCAAGGTGTGTGTGGTGAGTTTTAACTAGATAAGACAAGTACTATTGAAGATAATATTATTCAAAATTATAATTACTTTTTTTTCCAATCAAAATTATAATTACTTATAATAACTTTAAATTTCTTTTGTTTTATGATAATATGTGATTATGTATATATAATATAAAGAAAAAACGATATTGCAATGATATATCATCATAAGGAAAAATAAAGAAAAAATAATTTGTAATTTTGTTTTTTTTTTTGTTAAATTATCACCAATTGAAATAATTGGACCAACTCGTGGGCTATACTCCAAATAAAGAGGCAATGGCCGTTGAATAAAGACGTCCTAATTTGGCATTTATAATGTTTATTTTCTATTTTATTTTAAATTTATAATTCACTACACATAAATAGAAAGTATAACTTAGAAATTCGAAAATAGTTTTTAGCTAATCAAAATCCTATGATCACTACACATAATAAAAAAAAGGATCAATAATAAAGTACTTAACCTTTTTTTTGTCTAAAAACTACTTAACTTTTATGTATAGTTATTTTTTTTTTG
>KE152013.1:0-22008 GCA_000411095.1 Aethionema arabicum | reverse complement strand
TTTTTTTTTTGCATATATATATATATATATATATATATGGAATTATCCAAATACGTATTTTAACTAATTTAACAAAAGTTTCAATTTATTTTAAGTTTGTCTTCTTCCATTTTGCATCTTACTTTTGGAAAATGTAAATAGTAAAATCATATATATAGCGCGAATAATAAAATTATAGTAGATAAAATAAATTTTATCATTTAATAAATTTTAGGTGATATTCATTATTCATTATTATTAACGTAAAAAAATCAACATTTTATTCGTATATTCCTTTTTATTCTATACATTTTTTAAAAAAATTGTTTCAATGTCACCATTATTTACAGGAAAAAAAACATCTTAAAACCAATAATGATTTTTTTTTTTTACAAGTAATACTGATTTTTTTTTTCTCAAAAGATGCATAATTAATACTGAATTTATGCGATAAATACGAAATGGAAAATAATAATAATACTAGTAATTAATAATAATAGAAATTAGTACAAAAATTAGAAATACATCAACATCGTCCGTACAGTCAGGTACAATAAGGAACCAATCATAAATCGAAAACGCATCTTCTACTTTTTCTCATGCTCCAATCGAAAAATCCCAACTTATTTTTTATTTTTATTTTTTTTAATATAAAGATAAATCGTGCTCCACACTTTTGTATTTATAGGACCCACTCTATAATAAATACTATATATATAGAAATAATTAACATATTATCTCTAAATATTAAAATAAAATAAATATAATAATAGTAACAATTTTTTGTCCTATTTTAAAGAAAATAATATGCCCCTATTTCTTATCTCTTTTAACCTCTTTATATACTTCCTCTTTTAGGTTAGACCTATTTGTTCCATTTTTATTTATTTTTTTCTATATAAAATATTATTTTGTTTTTTTTATTTAGTTTGTGTGATTTGTGAATATAAAAAAAAAGAACAAAAAAAAAGAATATAAAAAGGACAAATTCATAGGTTTGGTGAAAGCCTTGAAGTTTCAGAATTTTTAAAAGAAAAATTAAAATATAAAATAAAATTGGTGATGATTCTTACTGTATTTTTCTTTTCATATCTATTGTTACAGAAATGTTACTATTTCTTAGGAGTGTATTTCTAAATTTAGTAATAAATATATTATTCAACTTTTCAAACGAAGTTTGATTAATTCCAAATTAAGTAACAAAAAAAATGCCCAAAAGTAGAAGTCATTGGTGAGTATCTTTTTAAAGTGAAATGTGTAGGTTAATTCTTTGCATTCTAACTATGTGTTTATTCAAATTAAACATTTTAAAAAAAAAGCTGTGATAAATATAGTTGATTAATACAATTTAATTCTTTGCTTTATATAGTTTCTAATAGTAATTTTTATATAAATCTCTAATAAGAAGATATTATTGAAAGGTTATTGTCACATATATGATATACAGAATCATATAATAATTGGATAATTACATAATACCTTATGCATTTAATTTAAGGTCCAAGTTTTTGCACAATTTTGTTTGTTTCATGGTCTTACACGTTTACATTTAATGAACATATATTTAAAATAGAAACAAATGTCTATTGTTTAAATTTATGTAATCATTGACTTTATACATTAATCTTTTATAAATTAACATTCTTTGTATCAATTAAACATTAATTACATGACTAGTAGATTCAATAATATCCAAGGGCACCCAGATTTTTTTTTTAAAATAAAGTTATGATTATCATTATATCGTGAGATTTACGTGTTGTTTATTTATTTAAAAAAAACGTACCATTATAAAAACAATAAATAATCTTTATAAATAGTTAGATCACTCTTTATTAATGAGAAAAAAAATAAAAAAAAATAGTAATAAAACAAGTTGCTTAAAGGTATAAACTTTGCTATGGAACGCGTGATTTGGGGAATAGACTCAATTACATTAGCACATGTAATTAATTAGTTAATTAAGATTCGATTTTTATAATGTGAAATTTATATGATTAGTGGTGGATTATAATTAAAGAACTAATTGTCGGATTATAATTATAAAAAAAAATGAAGTTAATTGGAGAGTGTGAAGATGAGATTTGATTTAGCCATTGGGGAGAGAGTTTGGAGTTCCCAGTTTAGGTACCGACACATGTCGGGCACGTGGGTCAGGGGAGCTCAGCTGGGGAGACGAGAATCCTCTGTGGAGGGGACCACTCAGCGTGCTCTACACCTCCCTATATCTTTTCATCATCCAACGGTCCTTATTCCTTATTACATCTTCACATTTTAGATCTCTCGTCATACGTCACTAACCTTTTCTTAATTATGCTTAATTCACCTGGGATTTTGATTTAATTAACAAATTTTAATTAATTAATCTCATTATGAATAAAATAATTTAATTAATACAACATAAAATATAAAAAATACAAGTACATACTTATACATTCCAAAATATTAATTAATAATACAACATATGCAAACCACCAAAATGAGTAAAGTTTAGGAAACACCGTAGCGTTTTTTGGGGTGGAAAACGGCATGTAGTTAAGAATGATGAGTTTTGGAGTTTGGATCTATGGAGGAAAGGGGATAAAGACCAAAAACTTAGCAGCCCCTCTCTTCTTGATAATAAGACACAACAACACAAAGACAAGATCTAAAATCGTCGAACCAATCACCGGTAATGAAACCTAGCCAGCTTCTGAGGTGTTATCTTGGAGCAAAGATGGCAATGAGCAAAGGGTTTCTTCTTAAACAAGACAAGAACTCATCTCTACTTATTGTTTGATCTTTGTCTTCGTCTAGTAACATATGTAGCTCTTGTACCTGAAACAAAACCCAAACTTTAGCAATCTCCAAAATGTTAAAATAGCTTGCAGATTCTGATTTTTTGATTTTTTAGCTTACTTCGTTCTTGTTCAAGTTTGGAATTGTGTGTTTTAGAGCTTCTCCAAGCTACATAATAGAAGAAGTCATTAGAGTTTAAGAGCAGATATGAGAAAGAGAAATATATAAAGAGGTTCTTTTACTTCTTGTATTGAGATGTAACCATCTCCATCTGCGTCGCAGTGGGAAAAGGCTTGTTCACATTTTTGCTGAAAGAGCGGCTGCGTCAAAACATGAGCCGAAGCAAACAAAAACTGCAAACCAATCATTAGATCAAGCAATATATATTAGGGATCATTGAAGGATTTTCTCCATTAAAATGAATGAAGCTTCTGTTGCAGCTGAATTCTTTAAAGTACCTGTTTGAACGTGATTGATTCTGTCTTCTCCACATCCACAAATCGAAATATCTATAGAAAACTAGAAGGCGTAAATGTATTGATGCATAAAGTGAGCAAGGAAAGTACATATTTAGAAACTGACCTCTTCAGAAAGGCTACAAGGTTTCAGTCTAAGAACCTTAAGAAAGTCATGTAGCGTAACACGTCCACTGCAAAAAAAAAGGTAAAGTCTGATCTTTGAAGCATGGACCAGAAATCTTACTTTTTTAGTTGTTTATATGACAAATGTGAATACCTCGAGTCTGGATTCATGGAAGCGTATATCTCCAAAAACCGCACTGCTTCTAAGCTGCTCACATGGAATTGCTAGATGGATGGAAACAAGGCAGCACATAACTTAGCTTCTTTTTTTTTCTTGATGGAGGCTTAAACATACTTTATCAAATTACGAGGTTCTACCTATTTATCAACAGTAAAATGTACCCAACTATACAAAAATTTAAAGATATGATGTACACGAGAAGTATCAAACTTACCGACCCAACCCGAGCCATTTCAGCCATGTAATTTGAGGGGTTCTCCTGCAACAAACATTTTATATGAATATACTATCAACCAGATGAACTGCGGGCAATTAAATTTTCAGAGGATTATTAAAGAATCTGTTTGACATATATTACAAAGGACATGGGAGTAAAACCATTCACGAGCTGCACATACCAGTTTTAACTCAGATGCTCTGTTGAGTATCATCAAGTCGCCGTAAGAATGCGATGTTTGGACAACATTTAACGATGTTGCAATTGCTTCACTGGTCTGTATACATAAGTACGTCATGAGGGCTATTTTAGCCACTAAAAAAAATCAATAAACTTAGAAAAATGAGCTTGATTTATACGTTTCTCCACTATCACACACCTTCTGGGAGAGACGCACAGCATTCTGTTTCTGATTCTCATTGGGAAAGATTACTGGAAGGTATTCAACCTGCATTAGTTTCAAACAAAGTTACCCAAATAAGTGAAATTCTAAATGCAGGAATAGATAAGAGCTAATCAACTAAGCTGAATCACATACCTCCATGAAATTGTGAAACTGAGTGAACATTCTAAACATGAGCATCAGCAAAGAAATATCTCCCCTGAATATCAAATAAACCGTAAGTAAAAATGTACCGAAAAAAGTATAAAGTGAGCAAGATACAGACACAAAGAACTCTCACCAGGATTGATCAAAATGTACATGGGGATAACGGACTACTACAGGTTGAATCGGATAACCAGGGATGAAAGCGCCAAGTTGGAAGGAAATAAGAACTTTTCCATTAGTAGTGGTTCCTTCGGGGAATAACAGCAGACGAGGAAACTTATCGCAGGAAGCTTTTCTCTGTATTTAGATCCTTGAAAGCATATTCCGTATCAAATACAAAACCATTTGAATCCTTTTCAACCACAGAAATTCACATATCATGAAAAATCATGTCTTATGCAATCTCTTTGATAAATTTAGGTAGCTTCAAATTGTATATAAAACAAGAAAATGTCACAGAAACTCTATACCTTTATCTCATGCACTGCGTTCTTCCTTGATGTTTGTGAGAATCTATTAACATATATCACCTAGAAAGTTCAAAAGCAAAGATAGAAAACTGAATCTATAAACTACAGAGCAATATCTTGAACTGATATATGCTGAGAAAGGAGCTAAGATAATACTTCAAGAGATAGAATATAATTGGCTAGCAATCTACCTGCATTGCTCTGATGATAGTTCCGACAAAGGGAAGCGAATCATGCGAATCTGATGCAACAATAGTAGGGGATAATTCATAGAAGTAGAAGATTGGTTCGATGTAAGAAACATGGTTTGATACAACGATTGGAGCAATCTCTCTACGAGCAGGTTTCCCTTTCCGTCTTATCCAGTGATAACTGCAGGGAACAAGGAAGAGATTATGAACACTCGAAAGTCAATAAGTAATCATTGATTCAATCAATTCTCCACAAACAATTGGTTCAAATCTACGATGTCAAATTCACAGCGAAAATCACTAAGTTCGCTAGGGCTACAGAGATGTTCATAGTTTTTTCTGAATTCGCTAATTGATGAAAATCGATGTAAACGAGGAACTGACCCAAAGGAGAAGAGGATACATCTCGTACAGATCCGAGTAATCCACATGATTCTACATCTCCATTGAGGCATAGGGTTTTGTTTATCTTTCCAACCAGCAAGTGCCAATTTCGTAGCTAAGTAACCAACAGCTAAACTAAGCCCAAACAAAACCAATCTAACCAAAGCAATCGGTAAACAAATCACGATCTTAATCACTTCGTACAAGCCGCTAACTCCCGGCGTATCGTTCCGAAAAGGATCTACCGTAGTGGGACCGAGAATCGGAGGGTCAGCAGCGCTGAGAAACTCGTAGGGATTACATGAATTAAGAAAATCAGAACCACGTGAAAGACGAGGGTCTTGATTTTGACCAAATTGTTTTCCAATAACGGGAAGTTTAGGTCCTGAGTCGTTGCCGTCGTCATCGATTGAGATAACGACCTCGAGCTGATCCGATGGTAGAGATTGGATCAACGGAGACTCCAAGTCAGGATCCGCCATTCTCGGTGTTCGTAAAAACACAGAGAGAGGAGAGAGAGAGAAGAAATCGAGAAAATAGAGCGGGAGAGAAAAGGTACACGCTTGTGGTGGAATGCCATTTGCATATCTTTTTTTGATTATTAATATTTAATTATCGAACAATCAAAATATTGATTATTTACAAAAATACCCAAATATCTGTAATTTTCAAAATTTTACCCAAGATTTTTTCTTTAAAAAACAATATGGCCCTTTTTAATAACTTCCTATAAAATAAAAATAAAGGTATTTTTAGAAAGAATATTGTCTGTAATAGATTTTTAGAAAAATAGCTTTTAATATTACATTTTCGTCTAATTTTGTTATATATGTATCCATATTTGTACTCGGATACAATAATAATAATAAAATATTTAGATTGCATTTTCATAGAACAAATTATATGATTTTACTTTATTAGTGTTACGAAACTATAATAATCATATAGTTTTATTAATTATTACAAGGGAGCACGATAAAAAAAGATTTGGTCAATGTAGTGACATAGACTATTTAACGAAATGATATTTATATTAGCATATGGACTCGATATGTGGACCGTCATCACACTACCCACCAACCTCTTGTAGACACTTGCCATGTTTCTTTCATAAAAAAAGAATACACAACCTCTTGCTAAATCGAAACCGAAATCGAAATCAAACCGGGTTTTAAAGAAGGTTTGACATATACCAAACATGTCATAAAATATAATAAATTATAGGTTGGAACACGTGTCTAAAGGTTATAGGCTAAGCGGCTTGGAAGGTCAGATTTTTTGGGCTATTAAAAAACTATTGGATTTTAATACTTTTGGGCCATAAATATATAGTTTTTGTTTATTAGTGTGGGTCATGCAAAATTAAATTGAACTTGTCATATAATTCGGACCGACCGTATTATTTAAATAAAAATTGCAAAAGAAACACTCGACTTAGCATTTATATTTTATTAACACTATAAAATACCTTTTAAAATGTATTAGTTTATATAAATTTAGCATCTTTAAGTACTTTGTTTGATAGGTTATCTACAATATATGTTTTTTAAAACATTATAACGAGTGTATTTATTTATTTTTATTCTATAATTTGACACCATCAATATTTGTTGAATTTAATTGCGTTAGAGTATATAAAACTTCAAATATTACCTCGAATAACCATAATTTTTGTTACTTGAAAATATTTTTGGTAAGGATATTTTAAATCTTTTACCAACATTTTTGGTTTTAAAATATTTATATTTATAAAAAAAAGGACCACGAAAATAAAGAAAGAAAGTGACAGGTCACGTACACGTGGACTCCCACTGCCGACTCTTCTGGACTTTTTTCCCTAACCAAGTTAGTTTTGGGCCTCATTGAATTGCTTTATATTCCTTTATTTTATTTTTAATTAATTTCATTAAATAACTCTGAAACACATTTCAAGTAACTAAATCAACGGTGATGAGACGATGAAATGAACGGTTAGGATACTGTGGACAGAAGTAGGGGCCTACGCCAGCCTGTGTTTTTTTTCCCTTGTTCGCTTTAAACAGGTGACCAGCTCGCCAGTGGGGTTAAGGTCCCACCAAACGACGCCGTATTAGTGGTACAAAGCCACTAGGGACCCACCAATTAAAATTTATCACACACGGACGAAACTTTACGCCAGTAAAAAGAAAATAAATAAAGTAAAAAATATTTATTAAAAAATTTTAAAATACAAAAAATTAGAAATCATACAATTGTTGTTAGGTGGAGCATGAATTAGGGGTTTTATTTGTAGTATTTTAAATCTTTTGGACATTTATGTAATAGAAAGAGAAAGTGAAGGACAAAGTAGTGAAGGCCCACAAAAAATGAAACGTTTCGCGTTATGCAGCAATATCAAAAAGCTTAAATTTGGTCCCACACTATGGTTCTTAAAACCGGACCACGTAACCCTACCCGGTTTAGGGGACCACATATACACACCCAAACCTGGCCGCCTCGGAAGCTATGCTTAAGTTGGTGGGTGAGAGAGTCTATATGGCCCCCACTTCCCCCACTCTCTAATGCTTTTTTTCTCTTTCAGTGGACCCCACAAATTGCCTAATTATCTTGGCCCCACTTAACACGTGCGCACCTTTTACTCCCCTCTCTCACGTGACCACGTGCCTTTTTCCCTCCACGCTTATACGGCCAAACAACGGTCGTCGACGGAGAGATTCCACCGGTGAATTTCATTTACGACGTCGTTTTAGATCGTTTCTTCAGTGTTTTGATGATTGTGTAGTCGTCATGAATTGAAGCTCTTGTTTATTGTAAATCTCTAAGGAGAAATCTCTAACCGTGTGTGACGTTGTGGTTAAACCGGAGCTTGAGCTCGGAGCCATAACCGACGCCGTTTTCGATAGATTTGAACAGGTAACGTTAGAGGCAGATATCAAGCCTCCGCTACTGCTTTGATCAGCAACTTGGAGAGGTCTAGCCATCGCAGTTGCTTGCTGAACGGCGGCGACGTAAGACGACATAGGACCATTTGAGATGTTAACCAAAGTCCCAGTGGGAGCAGCAGCGGCTGATGCTGGAAAAGCTAGTAGCTGAGGCTGATTCGATGGACCAGTAACGTGAGGTACCAAGAAGAAAGCTCCAACAGCTGGAATCATGGCGTTTGATGGAATTGCCCACATAGGAATCATCCCTTGCGCCATGGCGGAACTCGGATTCGGAGCTTGTAGCGGTTGAGTAGTTACTGTAGAAATGGGAGCTAAACCAGAGGAAGCTGAAACGGCGTCGTTTATGTCAATATACTCACTGTTAGAAGGTCGTTTACGTCTCTTCTTCATCGGATTTTCCCCCAAATCAGAATCCGCGTTTGTTGTGGTTGGGATTTTTAGGGTTCCGTTAACAGACATGGCAATAGCAGGAACTGTTCCAGTACCAGTAGCTGCGATAATCGCTGGCTCAGCGTTTTCCAATAGCCATCGGATTGTTTCTCCATCGGATTTGTGACCTAATTCACGAGTCAATTGAAAAATCCTAGCGGCACAGGTTGCAGGCATCCGTATCCTCCGTCCTCGTCCTTCAACCTTCGTATGACGGTCTTTAGTCGACGCTCTCTTCAATGGCGGCAATACAGTCGACGATGGTGGAGCAAGAGACATCGAAATAGACGGAATCTGTATCATCGTCTCCAGAGACGACGGTTCTGTTTTCGGCTCTAAATTCACTTCAAAACGATGAGAACTCTCCACGCTTCGTACTCCGTTGATGATACTCGGATCAACGAGTCTCGTACCTTCATCTTCTTGCTTCTTCTGAATCGTCGCCATGAAAATACCTCGAAGACGGAAACTGACGGTGAAAATAACGACGAAAGAGAAATTTATAGTGCAAAGCGATACCCTGGAAAGGAATCGTTTTAACGGCGTCCATATATATATAGAGCAAGAGGAAGAGATATTGACGATAACACTGATACTTTTTTAATATACGGGAAAATCAACGGTTGTTAATGTGTGTGATGAGTTCTTAAGAGCCGTTCAGATTATGCCGCGTGGATGGCTCTTGTTCCACTGTGCTATCTCTTGTAGGGACCATTTTTAACGGTGGGGTCCAATGAATTTATTTTTTTATACTTTTTTTTTACCCATAGTAAATGCTGGTTTTTTTATCGTGAAGATAAAGTTGCGAGGGATATGTTACAGTGGAACGGAGAGTACGAAAAAAGTGGTTAGTACTTCGTATTATAAAATAATAGTAATATAATCTATCTATATAATATAAAGAAAGACTATACCCATACGTGGGACTGGACCCCATTTAAATAAGGTCACAAGGCTGCGCCACTAAATTCATTGTCTATGGAATAATCCTTTTTCTTGATTCCAAATCCGTCGTCTCCTGGTTAACCACTCAATTCATACGTATTTATAATTTGTACGTATAAACCCGGTTATGTATAGAAAAACATTGAAACCAAAACCAAACTTTATTTAAAAGTCAAATCGAAACTCAAAATTTATGCAATTGGTTGAACAATTTTAATTTATTTGTGTAATTATAAACTCCAAAAGCGATATGAACTAGTTTCAATTTAATTTGATTGCTAACCGGTTTAAACCGGTTATTTAAATAGTAAATACGAGTAGAAAAATGGGTCCTACCACGAGAAAAGAAAAGGCTAGGGAAACGGTTGAGAGTGGGCCTAACGTGGACCCTACTTTCAATTGGTGGTCACCACCACACCACCACACATAAGAAGGCCCATTTAGTGGACCCCACCACTCCCTACACAACTCAAATTGTTTCTGCTGACGTGTCCTCAAATTTAACTACGCATGGACCCGTCCAGACCGGACAAGAGTTAACCCGACCCGATAACCCATAGTAGGCTCCACTTTGGCGGTAAACACAACTGGGCCCACTACACCGTGGGCCTAGTATGGTAATTTCCACTAACTTCCAAGCTTTGCCTACCATAAATACCTCAGCTCCTTACGTCATTATTATGTAGGTAAAATATTTAATTAAATATTATTAAAATCACGGTGTAAAATTACTAAATTGTGTTTTGGATTTTACAAATAACTTATTAAAATCTTGATTAAATAAATTTTATAATTTTATTCTATTGGTCTGTTCTTTAGAACATAAATTATTTATCAGATACATTTCTCTGTGTGACTTATGTCCTAAAACTGCAACAAAACCCAATTTCTTACAAAAGCTTACCCAAAGATTCAAGCTTCCGAAGATCTAAAATCATTCCAACAATGGCGATAATGAACGATAATTCGCCACATAAGTTACAAGAACCCTTATGATCCTGATATATAAGTGTATCGTGATTGAGCTCCAACCAAAAGCTCCACAATTTTCTCTGCAAATTCATTAAAACAAGAGAAAAAAAACACAAGATTTTCAGTTTGTGCAAGAAACCAGTGATCAAAGATCTTGTTAATGAATCAAAATCTAAAGCAAGACCTGTAAGGAATCCGATCAATGGAACTGGTTCTAATGTCTTTTGAGAGGTTTCGAGTTTTTGCCTGCAATCCCAAATCAAGAACACATCAAGAGAAGCTAACACTAATGTCAATGAACTGAGTTATCACTCAAATTACTCACCTTGTGTACTTAGTGAAAAATGGATCTCTCATTAGGTACAATGCCCATAGCAGTTTTCGTCTCCTAAGCTGAACCCAAACAAGAAATTAAACCTACAGTTTCAAGATTCATGTTTTAAAGAACTGAGAAGAATCGCTAACCTCGTCTCTTTCAGATCCTGAGAAGTTGATGTGCTTGCCCTTTTCGCCGAACCAGCTCAAGTTTGAGAGAATCCCCATTCCTAGTGTGTCCACGGAAAGCGATAGAGCCCATGGAATCCAAGACCGAATACCATATCTTCTGATGAAAAGAACGTAGATGAGCGGTCTGGTTATGAAAAGGACTTCACCGATTACATATAATGCTCCTTTAACACCCTTTTCAGACAATAATGTCGAAAGCTTTGTCCTTTCGATCATTGGAGCTGCGAGAAAAATGAGTATGTAGATGTAAGTGGTTTAATGAGTCAAGATTAAGGTTTAAGATATTTGGTCAGTGAATTTTACTTGGAGGCTCTATGATTGCTTGTTGATGTTGAAGCCTCCTAGACCACCCTGAGGTCGAAGATGTTGTTGTTGTTCTAGCATTCTGACCAAATGAGTTCAAGGCTGATAATGCACGACCTTCCAAATTCCATGGACTGCGATGATTTTGGTTTCCAATATTATGAAGACCTTGATTCCTATCTGGCTTCTCGAAATTACCAGTTCTATTTCGTAACTCGGATTGTTCAGAATCCTTCCCATCATTAGGTGTTGTCCCTCCTTGAAGAAGCATCTTATAACCACTTTTTCTAAACAAAGCTAACCTAATAAGAGCCCTGAAATCCAAGTTTCATCAAATAGTGAGTTAGACATCAAAATGCTAACTAAGAAACTAGTAGAGGTTAAGTAGTTAGAAAGAAGTTCTTACTTCATAGCTTCAGTGACAATAATGAAGTTCCATTTCTTGTCTCCATAGTAATGTTCAGCAGCTACTTCCACGACGGTTTCTAAGTCCCCGAGGATGGAAATGAGTAGCGAATAAGGAGGCGTATCGGTTCCAGAAGATCCAACATGACTGTGGCTTAGTGGAGTAGTCTCAATTATGTGTTCATTGATAGTTGTGAATATTCCAAGAATAGCCGTTACTACAAACGAATCACCAAAACTTTCATCACACTTCTAGATTTGATAACCCCGGGATTGAACAAACACATGCATAGCTAACGAGCAAACAAGAGAGATACAAAAAAGAAATATTCCTCTAAAAGCTCATAACACAAGTTCATAGATAAGAAATAGTTTTCTGAGATTGAAAGCAGTAAAATGTTACCAAAGTTTCACAAAACCTGCTTCTGGTCCAATCTCTGAAGCAGAAAACTTCTCAGGAAGCAGCCATGTCAATCCCTGCAAATTAATAAGCACAATTAATATACAAAAGTAACAAAATGATCATCAATCTTATGAATAACCTTAAAATGAGACCTAAGTTTAATTCCTTAACCCAATTATCAAACAGGAAATACTTCGTTCCAAAAACCTCACAAGATTGGCATCAGATTCACAAAACCATTGCAAGCAATTTAGCTCAAATTCACTTATAAAACGCAGAGATCTCGGGTTGGCACTGTACATATAACTGAAAAAACAACCATGAAACCCAGACGGAGACATCACACTAATCTTTCAAGCAATTAGACCATGAAATTGACATGGACGACACAGTAGAAGAAACACTAATCGACATAAAACTGGGAGAAATCAGAGAGATTAAGTAGAAGAGTAATCAATCTTACGTTGGCAAAAGATCCTAAGGAATGAACATAGTCTCTATTTCTCAAAACCCACTGCTTATAAGCTTCCATTCGAGCTTCAGAGAGAAGGGATAAGGAAATTTCTGGATACAAACGGAATCTCTACTGCACATAAGCTAATCGGAAACCCGAAAATCCCATTCACGTGAAATCTCTGCTTCTTTGATTTGGTATTTTGCCGGTCAGTGGCGTCGGTTGCTCGGAGGTCTGACGCCTGTAGGAGATATCGGTATTCTAAATAAAACCAGAACTCAATCTCATCCGTTGATCTACAAGGAAACTTAAATTAACGGGCCAGATGCAATAAGTCTTGTTTTTGTGTAGTTTGCTTGATATACGATCATTCACGGGGAATTTAATGGGCCTATAAAGGCCCAATACGATTGCTCAACAGGAGTTAAATTGAAACGACGTCGTTATAAATTTTGCCGTTTTGTGCACAGTTTCGATGAACCGAGATATTAATCCTGCCCGTTGATCTCTATGGAGACTTTGATTAACGGTCACGATGCGATAAGAGTCTGCTATTGTGTCTGTTGCGTAACATAGGAACATCACTGCGAATTTAATGGGCCTTTTTAAGAGCATCCACATTGGTAGAGATTTAATAGAGTCTCTCATCAATTTTATAATATTATTTTTTACTATAATGTAGCTTAAGAATTTTAGATAAATTTTGAGGTCCATTGATGAGAAATTCTCACTAAATCTCTCATAATATAATACTAATATTTTTAATCTAATTTATAAATTTACTATTTTTAATTTAAATTATCATTGTTATATGATTTTAGTAATGGAATTATAAATAATAATGCAACATGTTATAAATACTAAAAAACATAATAACATATAAAATACTCATGAGAAAGAAAAATTAAATACTAAAATAACATATAAAATGATTATCAAATATAAAATTATATTTTACCTATTAAATTTTTTAGCTTATGCATAATGGATGTTGTTAGATAGGTAATTTTATTTCATAATTTACTAAGAAAATAATAAATAAATAATATATAATATATAAATAATTTAATTATTTTCTAAACTAAAAAAAAATTAACTTATTATAATAAATGTAAACCAATTATAAAAGGACGTGTGTCCCATAATTGAGTCTCTCCATGAGATATCATGATCTCTCAAATGACAGATCATACCACAAGTCTCTCACCGTTTTTTGATTAAAAAATAATTTTTTATTATTTTTAATATTTGTTCAATATAATTGTTCAATAGAGTTAAACTGAAACGACGCCGTCACGAAGTTTTCGACGTTTTCTTGCACAGTGAAGCTGAAGCTGACGCCCTAGACGAACGAGCTGAGTTTTGTTCTTGATTCCTAAAATATCAACGAAGATGCAATTGACACTCGAATTCGGGTGCGATTATCTATTTCTGTTTGATTTTGATCTGCTTTATCTCAGATATTGTAAATTATGTAGTTATATATAGATCATTCGTATAATTTAGGGAATCTGAGCAGTGATTTATCTTCTTCTTTTTTTTTTCTTTTCTGTTTTGCTTCGATTTAGTTACGACTCTGGTTGCAGACTCGAACTGTGCTCAAAATCCATCCAATAATTTGTTCCTTTATGAGATTGTTATTGGGATCATGTCTGTGTAATGACCAAATTGAAGAAAATTTAACAATGAATACATACATGTGCTTATTGATATTCACTGACTGATCTTGATAATTGCATTTGATCTGTTAGTGGTGGTTTAGAGCTGCTCTGTGACTCTGTAAAGATCCATAAAGTGAATGTCGACTTGCCTAAGGAAGCAGAGATTGTAAGCATCCTTGTGACAGATGATTCTTGAATTTGTTTAAGTTCCTAATGAGCTGAAAGTGTTTGTTTATGGATTATCAGTTATCAATGAAGCATTTGCTTTCTTGGGTTCGTACAAATGTAATCAAAGAGAGACCTGAAATGTTCATGAAAGGAGATACTGTGTAAGCCTAAGACTTAGCTCTAAGACTTAAGTTTCTTGGGTTTGTATTCATAGGTGAAAAAAACACTTGTTGTGGTGCAGGAGACCTGGTGTTCTTGTGCTAGTTAATGACTGTGATTGGGAGCTAAGTGGTCAGCTGGATACAACACTAGAAGAAAAGGATGTTGTAGTTTTCATTTCGACCTTACATGGTGGTTAAGACCGTCACACAAGAGATCTGACCAGACTGCAGAAGAACACATTGTATCTGTCTTACTTGGAACTTAGAGAACTGATTTACTCTGGTTGCTGGAGTTGCTTGTGCTTATCAATCTGAAATTACATAATTGTATTTCATCAACATTTTATTCTAAAATATACCATAAAACTTTCAAGCTTTAGAAAGAGAAAAAAGAACCAAGCTTTATATAATTGAAAACAGTGGTTAAACTTTGAATTAGTGTAAACGAATCATTTAGAGCTCAGTTTACATATTAATGGCAAGAATGAAGTTAATATTAAACCAAAAGATTTGGTCAAAAATGTCTTAAACTTTATCGCCAGCTAAGTTCCAAACACGCAACTTCCCACTCTTGTCTCCAGTAAATACTAATCCATTAGGACCAAATGTGAGTGCACCGACCATGTTCGTTGAAAACATCTTCCCTCTCTCTTCAAACCTGTGTTTGATTTCATCAAAAGATTATTCAAATTTGATCAGAGAATCAATCAATAGAATACAATAAACGGGTCAAGTTTTACTTACGATGGTAGATCGTATATGGTGACTGTTCCGTTTTGGTGAGAGCAAAATATGATTGGTTTAGCGTCTGCGTCGTGCAATCCACAAAGAAGATGTACGCTCTGTTTCAAACCAATATAACAATCAGAATGCTTTGAAAACACCACGTGGTTTTGGAAATGGCGGAAGAATACGAACTTACCTGTTCTTGTCTGCGTGACTTGACTAGTTTCAAGTTGTTGCCATCTTCAGAACAGCCCCAAACTTTTATGGTTCCATCCAAGGAAGATGATAACAGAAATTGATCCCAACATAGGAGTGAAGTGACAGTGTCGTTATGTTGTCTTAGGGTTGCTCTACATTGCAGAGTGTTGAGATCCCAGACCTGGAAATTGCATTGAACAGTGTTAATTGGAGGACACCTGATGTGTTAGAGATTGAATTTGTTGGTAACAGAAACTAACCTTTATTGTTTTATCCTTAGAACCTGAGTATAGTTGCTGACCTCCAACTACAAAACAGACAACTTCACCGGTATGTCCCTCGAGAGATGTAACGTACTTGAAAGGTTCAGACTCAGTTTCAGTAGCTCTCCAAACTGATATGTTACCAGACTGAAATACAAACAAGAGAAAAAGGATCATACTTTAGAAACAAAGGAAACAGAGAACTAACAAAGTTTGAGAGCAAATCAAAATGCTTACACTTGTGCCAGCAAAAAGCATGTCCTTTCCAACCGTCATTGCATGCACCTGACCTACTGGCCCAGAAAGATGGACTTCTTTATTGGTTTGAACATTAAAAGCCTGCACGATTGTATCACAAAAACTTGAGGCTAGATCCAAGACAAACCCCCAATGAATTTGGTTGAATATTATTAAGATAGAATATTAAATATCATGGGATTAGAGACGCCCAAGACTAACCTTTACTTCATTTTGAAGACCAAGGAAAGCCCATGAGCCTTCACTTATGAGAGACCCTGCTTCTCCCTGGAGGTTGTTTATGTGTACACATTGACCAGTTTTGCAGTCCCATATTCGTACAGTTCCATCACTACTGGCTGTGAAGAGTTTATCGGATCCTTGAGGGAGGGCAATACCCTTTATTTCCTATGATTAGAAAAATTAAGTGAGAAAAAAAATCTGGTTTACATTTACTAAATCGTCAAGAAGAAACGCTAATGCAGACCAAGCTCAAAATTCTGAAGAAGTAGAAGATCAAAGCATAAGAACTGAAAACTACCTTCTTGTGTCCTTCAAGTTCAGCTACCGCCACCAACCCAGGTAAACAACACCAAGAGTGCAAAAACCGGCATTGCTCACCCTTCTTGCAGTTCCCAGATTTCCAATACTTGCATACAAATTCCTTAGACTTAGGATTGTCATTGTCTTGCAACCTCCGACTTCTGGTCCCAATGATAGATGAGATACTTGGCTCAACATTCTTCTTTAATTTGTTGGGCATATTACATTTTGTGCCTGAAACTGCTGAGTTCTTTGACACATATGCGTCACTTTTCCTAGACTTGTTGGCATCTGATGATCGATACTCTTTTGATGTCCAAACCATATTCTTAGAACCCTTATATTGACCATTCTTCGGTCTATTTTCATAAGGGGCGTAGGTTCTTCTCGGAGCTATATATGCTGTGGTATCTTGTTCTCTGGTGACTCCAAAATTCCTTCCTTGTGAATATCTCCTTGGCGCCTTAAGACTCATACTATACATGGAAAAAACAGAGTTACTTTAGCAGACTAACCCATAGATTCAAATACTTTTGCTCCATCCATGATGATCCATGATGAAATTTGCAGCAGAGTAGTAGAACATGTCGATTGCAAGAACTTCCCCGCTATAATCCTCTCATATTCAAGGAATATCCGAGTATCATAGATCAGAAGACCTCACAGAGAAAACCATGTAAATTTGACTTTGATCTCCAGATTCCAAAAGAACCTTAAAATAAGCCATCCATGTTCTTCCGAGACTTCCAACATCAATAGGAGAATGATAAAAATTAAGAATATCCATACGATTTGATGATCTTACAACCACGTCTTCGACGATTTCGAAACCGTGCGTTATAAATTCAAAAACCTAATTTCAACAATTAAAAAATATCCAAGACAGAGCCATAGATCCGACGAATGAAGATAGCGAACCGCCATCATTACTCGCGAAACCCTAACTCCCCGGGTATCCATACGAAATACGATGACGAAGTACGAGACGAACAATAAACCCTAACTCAAAGCACGAAGATGTCATCATAATTGCAGAGATTTTGTAGATTTCGAAGTAGAAACAAACCTGAACGGATATTCAAATCTTCAATTGGAGCAAACGTATTTCGATTCAGAGAATTTCAATTCAGATCGATCGCTCAATCGATTTTCAGATCAGCGAACAAAGAAATCGAGAGAGAGAAAAATGGAAAATCTGAGGAGAATGAGGTTGAAAATAAACTCTTGCTTGAGACAGATATATATAGATGACGGTAGGGTATGATTTCAATATTGGGCTTTTAACTAAGGCCCATTAATACACATTAAACGCAGCGTTTACCTCACGCCATAAAAATAAGGAAATTAAACAAAATAAGGAAACTAAACAAAATAAGGAAACTATACAGCTGTAAATAATTGAGGAAAAAAAAACAGCTGTAAATAATTAATGAGTCTCGTAATTAATTACATTTAAACAAAAACATTAGCCACTGCCACCCCATGAAAATAAGGAAATTAAACAAAATAAGGAAATTAACAAAATAAGGAAACTAAATAACTGTAAATAATTAATGAGTCTCATAATTAAATTACATTTAACAAAAACATAAACCATCCGATAAAAATAAGGAAATAAAACAAAATAAGGAAACTAGACAACTGTGAATAATTAATTACATTTAAACAATAAACATAAGTCATCCGATGAAAAGAAGGAAATTTCACAAAATAAGGCAACTAAAGAAAATTGAAAAATTAATTACATTTAAAAAAAAACATGTAATTTTAGAATAATACTCCATCCGTTTTAAATTAGATGATGTTTTAGATTTTACACACAAATTAAAAATTGATTAATGTGATATTGTTTTCAACAATTCCCTATTATTAATCACATAACAACCAATCAAATCATTAATTTTTAGCTTCAATTTTTTAAACTCACAAATATAACTATTTTTATTAATAAATTTAAAAAAAAAATCATAGAAAATCAAATAATATATGACACAAAAATAAAACCTAAAACATCAACTATTTTAACACGAAGAGAGTACGATATATGCAATTTGTGTCATATTTTAAATAAGAATATAAATGGAAGAAGCAAACAAAAATAAACAAATCGGGTTTAAAACGTGTTATTAGTAGAACTAATTATTTTAGTAATTTTGTCTTGTTTCGCTCCCAACCAAAATTTGAAAAATTCATCAAATTAAAAATACATTCCTATGTAAAACATTTATTCATAAATTCGAGAAAGCTTTAATGAATTGTGTGAGAAATACAATAGGTTTCGATTCATTAATTTTAATTATTCACTAATTGTAATTAATAGACTTAATGATACATTAATTAATCGCAAAAAGCCGTACACAACATCCAGCAGACAACTGCGTGCCGTTTCGTGCACGTTAATTAGGGCCACAAGAGCCTCTCACGCGTCTCGAAGCATTCCACTTGAACTAGTGGCATTTCCGTAAATTTCATTAATTGAACCTTAAGCGGACGGCCACTAATAAATCCACGTCAGCTCATTCAAATTAGAATTTATCCCAACGGTTCGATTAGATTCCCACCAAGATAAAATCTGAACCGTACGATTATTGAAAATTTGAAAAATCTCTGTCTAAATCGCGTTTCGATAAAAGTCGTGCGTTACGATTCTTATGCAAACCAAATCTAAAAGCTGATTTACGACTCTGACACAGCTCCTTCTGTAACATCAAAGAGAGAGAGTGAGAGAGGAGAGAGAAATAGAGAGAGGAGAGAGAGAGAGAGAGTGAGAATTTCGAGAAAAGAAAGGATCTTGTGTTTGTTTTATTTTGATTTTTCGAATTCAAAGCTCATTCCGACACTCTCGTTAACTGTTTCGTTATCAATCTTCAGACAACAAACACCATAACCTAAATCAGAGATCTTTCTTTCGATGTAAGTCTACTTTCAGCTCCAAATCGATTACTCTGTTCTGGGTTTTAATTCTTGTTCATGTTCTCTTCAATTCCACACAAACTTTAATATAAAGTTCAAAACTTTTTTTAAACTTTGTCACCAAACTTATCTGTAATTTGTTAATGGAGTTTGGTTAAATCTCAAAAATCTAAAGTCACTTAAAAACAAAGTCTCTTTCTTTATTTCTCTCTTAAGCTTCAATCTTGGATTTCCTCTTGATTCCACAAGGGTATTTTCGTCCTTTTTTGTTCTTTATTGATCTTCATGTAGTAGAAGTAGATGATGATGAATGATTCATTATCACAAAATTTTATGATTATCTTATCATTTAATGTTTCAACACCGACGAATAGTAAAGTAACTTGTTTTAATGTATTTTTAAAATAGCTTTTTTTTTTTGTCTGGTAGGGTTTTGTTCTCAAGCTTTATTCTTAAAGCTTCTTTCTTTTTTTTAATGGCTGCTTCTTCTTTGTTTCTTCACAAATCTACCAACTTTGATCATTAATCATTCAACAACCCCCTCCACTACTTCAATCTTAAACCCCTAAAGTTTTGATAATTCACTTATAAAAACCCTAAAGTTTTGATCTTTTTCTTCTTTAATTTCAGTGAAATCAGAGTTTTCTAGCCATGGTGGATAACAAAACAACAGTGGAGGATTTGTTATTACAAGCACAAGAACTTGTTCCAATTGCTATAAACAAAGCAACAACAGTGAAAACTTTCACCACAAAATGGAGAATAATCATTTCAAGATTAGAAAAGATTCCAATTTCTTTATCAGATTTATCAAGTCATCCATGTTTCTCTAAACACACTTTATGTAAAGAGCAACTTCAAGAAATCTCACAAGCTTTAAACCAATCAATCAACTTATCAAATCTTTGCTTAAAGGAGAAGCAAGAAGGGAAGCTTAAAATGCAAAGTGATCTTGATTCTTTATCAGCAAAACTTGATCTAAGTTTAAAAGATTGTGGATTACTGATGAAAACAGGTGTTCTTGGTGAAGTCACAAACAATTTCTCATCAATTTCAATCTCTGAAACAACATTAAGTGTTCAAGAATTACTTGCAAGACTCCAAATTGGTCACTTGGAGTCAAAACGCAAAGCTTTAGAACAATTACTTGAAGTAATGAAAGAAGACGAAAACTCTGTTTTCTCTGTTCTTGGTCGATCTAACGTTTCATCTTTGGTGAATCTTTTAACTGCAACTTCATCTTCCATAAGAGAAAACGCAGTTACAGTGATCTGTTCTTTAACAGAATCAGGAAACTGCGAAAACTGGCTTGTTTCAGAGAATGTTTTACCTCCATTGATTAGATTAATAGAGTCCGGAAGCTCAATTTCTAAAGAGAAAAGTGTGATTTCATTACAAAGATTATCGATTTCTTCGGAAACGTCGCGAGCAATCGTTGGTCAAGGCGGGATTAGTCCGTTAATTGAGATATGTAAAACAGGGGACTCTGTTTCACAAGCTGCAGCTACTTGTACACTGAAGAACATTTCATCAGTTCCTGAAGTTAGACAAAATTTAGCAGAAGAAGGGATTATAAAAGTAATGATTAATATACTCAACAACGGAATTCTCTTAGGATCTAAAGAATACGCAGCGGAATGTCTTCAAAATCTAACATCAAGCAACGAAACTCTTCGAAAAACCGTTATTTCAGAAAACGGTGTTGAAGTTTTATTACATTACTTAGATGGAGCAGCATTACCTCAAGAATCAGGAGTTTCAGCAATCAAGAATCTAGTGAATTCAGTAAGTAACGAAACTTATGTTATAATTATACCAAGGTTGGTCCATGTGATGAAATGTGGTTCGTTTAAAGCTCAAGAAGTAGCGGTTTCAACGATTTGTAGACTAAGTAAAAGTAGTGAGATGAAGAAGATGATTGGTGAAATGGGATGTGTACCGGTTTTGGTTAAGTTATTGGAGTCAAAGTGTTGTGGTGTACGGGAAGTAGCGGCACAGGGGATTGCTGCTTTGATGAGTGTTAGTAAGAATTGTAGAGAAGTTAAGAGAGAGTATGAGAGAAGTGTTGGGAGTTTAGTGAAGTTGCTTGAAGCTAGTCCGAGTAATACGGCGAAGAAGTATGCCGTTTTGTGTTTAGGGAAGTTGTGTTCGAGTAAAAAGTGTAGGAAGGTGATGGTTTGTTATGGAGCTGTTGGGTATTTGAAGAAATTGGAAGAGTTAGAAGTTCCTGGTGCTAAGAAGCTTCTAGAAAGACTTGAGAAAGGGAAATTAAGAAGGTTGTTTAGTAAGAAGTAGATGAAATTATGGTTTTATCTTATGTTAAAATTATATAATATGGTTTATATGTGTATTTTCTTTTTGTAATTTTGTTAAATGTTTCATAATCTATATGAAACTTGGGCCAAGTGGAAAAGGATTATGCTTTTAATGGGCCTGATTTAAATGATTTTAGCCGAAGTTAGATT
>KE152009.1:3306-16319 GCA_000411095.1 Aethionema arabicum | reverse complement strand
AACTAATGAGTAATGACTATGATAAGAAATCCAGAAAAAAAGTAATCTTTTTATTTGACTGATTATGTTTGTTTGGGTGACTCCACCAGAGCGTCCGACGTCAACATTTAATTTATGTAAGGACATCTCCAATAAGCCTTAAAATATAAGAGGGTAAAACCTTATAATAAGAGTTTAAGGTGAGTTGATTCCAACAATAAATTTTTAAAAAAATCTTTAAAATTTTATTAATTTATAATATAGTCCTTAATATTAATAATAATTATTAATAATACTAATAATTTATATATGTGTATAAAACATACATTTAACTTATTTTCCTGATATTTATTATACTATACAACATACAATATCACATAATAAAAATTATATTATAAAATAAATAACATATATAATAATAAAACACACATAAACATAAATATAACGACGTTAAAATAAAAACATAAATATAACGACGTTAAAATAAAAACATAAATATAACGAAGTTATATATAAAATACAACTTATTTTTAATCGTATTATTATATTTTATTTTAACTCTAATATTGTACTATTTTTATTTCAATTTTCTTATTTTATTTTAATAGGTTTAAGTCACACAAAATTAAACTTGATATTAAACAACATACAATATCATATATAATAATAAAACACACATAAACATAATTATAACAACATTAAAAATATAAATATAACAAAGTCATATATGAAACAACAAATTAATTAAACATTAATACTAGTATTTTGATATATTTTGTAATATATGCAATAATATTTATGTTTTCTAATAATTTGTTTTAATTTGTGATAAGTTTGTTTTAATGTGTTTAAGTAAGACAAAATTAATGTGTTTCAGTTATTTTAATTGTATTCTTTTATTTTATTTTAATTCTACTATTGTGATGTATTTTAATTCTATTATTTTGATTTGAATTTTATTATTTTATTTTATTTTATTTAAATAGGTTTAAGTTAGACAAAATTAAACTTGATACATTTAATTTAAACAAAACATAAATACAAGGACTAAAAACACAATAAAAAAAGTTTTTTAAGGTTTGGAGTAGTGAAACCTTAAATATAAGGTTTACTATTAAAAACCTTACAAAATAAGAGTTTAAGAGTTTGCTGGAATCCCAAAAACCTTATTTTTTAATGGTTTAAGGTCAGCTCCATCGGTGAGGTGCTAACTCAATTTTTTTAAATTAAAAAAATAAAATAAATAAAAAAAATCAAAAAGCAGATGAAAATTAGTATATCGATCCTTAGTAGAGCAATTTAAGGAGCGACCTTTATCTCTTTATTACACATGTCACTTCATAAATGGTTAAATATTTAATATAAAATTAAAACTTAATTATTTATTTAAATAATATTATTATATTGTTAAGCACCTCCATAACCGATGGAGTTGCCCTAAGAGTTTGTTGGAGTTGCTCTAACAGTAGTCAATGCAATCAAAAGTTGACGCTCAACTTTTTTAGAAGACAAAAACCGAAATAAAATCTAACGCTGTTACATCAATTGACCATCTTGTTTCAAAATTTATCATTACCATCACACTTAATAATTTATTTGATTCCAATCACACTTACAAAATTAACTAATTTTATTTTTATTTTTTGGTCGCCTAGCGACATGATGTCGAACATTCTATGTGTATTTCCTATCATGTAAAAACATATATATCAATTCGTGATAATTTTTTTGTGCCCTATTTAAAATAAGTTTTTAATGGTATTTAAATAATGTCTTTAAAATTTTAAATGGTCAGATTAAAAAGAGAGAATAATTTAGTTATTTGAATGATTTTAGATATAGTTTTAACATTCAAAGGTATATTTAAAGTAGTATTTTCTGATTGTAATGATATTTATAATAACGTGTTTAACATTTTAAATGTCCAAATCTAAAATAGGTAATAATTTTGCTAAGAAGAAAAAAAAATATCCGAAAAACTTAAAAATTATCAAAAAAACCGAAAAATACACGATAAAACCGAAAAAATACTCGAAAACAAAAAACAAGACTTGAAAAACCCAAAAAAGTACCAAAAAAAAGTACGGTTATTTTTGGATATGTAATGAATATCGCTTTGGTTCCGGTTATTACCCGATATCCATGGATCTCGAACTTAAGATCCAATAGGTATTTTATGTCGGTCCGGTTTGATTCTGGATCCATTTTTCGGTTGGGGTTCGATTCGGTTTTTTGATTCCGATTTTTATGTCCAATCCTAATCACTCGTTAACCAAGTCCTCGAATTAAAAAAAAGAGTAAAAAGGCGATTTCATGTGATTTATATGTAAAGAGGCGAGGAGGTTTCTCAGAGCATTGGAAGAGATAGATTAGAGTTTTGAAAAATAGTCGTTGAAGAGAAGCAGTTGTTTAGCAGAGAACCTGAAGCATTTGAAATTATTAGGGTTTCGTTTCATTGTTGCTGATTGTGCGTTGATAACACATGTGGCATCAATAACATATGTGGCAAAACATTATTGGGTAGTTTGAAATTGACGTGGATGGCTTTAGTAGAGCGGTAGTTGTAAGGGGCTTAAGCAGTAAGCTACTGAATCTATAAGCGACTGAAACTTATATTAAAATTATTTGATTGGTAAAGTTGTGAGATGTTAGACATAAAATTATTAAAATAAACATATTATAAAAATGAATAAGAAATTAATTTAATATATAAGGACAACTATATGACTTTTTACAGTTTAAAAAACTCCAACGAAGAGATGAGAGATAAGAAGCTTTTAGGCTCTCTCAAAACTCTCATGAAAGCTCTACTAGTCAAACATGATTGACAATTAAAGAACTTAATGTTTGACTAAAACTCTTACCAATCAACCCCTTACTATAGATTTACATACACGCTTAGTTTTATACATGATATAACTATGTTCTTTTGCCCAAATCCACTAAACCCACCACCTGTTTGATGAAATTCCTCTTCCAAAAAAAAAAAAAAAATCTATACTATATAATGGATGGTAACCCTCATTTTCCGGGCTACCCAACTCAGTATCTAAACCATTCAATTAAATCTTTCCACGTATTTCATTTATGCCTCGTCCTAAAAAACACCCGCTCAAATCGTCAAACGCCTACTGCTCCTCCTCATCGATTTCGAAACCCTAAGAACACCCAAAGGTCTCACTATAAGGCCTTCGTTTCAGCCCTTCCAACTCCCTCTTAGTCTCCACCAATTCCTCCCCGCCAACACATTTAATTTCTACACCATTTCGTGTGCAATTCAATCTCCTAAAGCCCTAATTACGCTTCCATTCTTCCCTAACGTTTGATTTCCGTTCGCCCGTTTCCAACTCCCATTACCGTCTTCTTCAGCCTTTTCATCTTCCTCTCTCCCTTTCCCATCTCCCATCTCTATATCATCTTCTCGTCTTCCACGCTCCTATAGAAATCAAAATAGTTTCCCCTTTTAACGTAGGATTGTAGTGAGAATATCCGTCACGGCTGCGTCGTTCATGTAAATTCAGATTGTCTTTGATGTTTGTCAATGAACAACATGAGTAGATCTAGAAAAAAAAGTTTTTTGTGGTCACACCTTCCAAGAGGCAGTTTTTGTTTTCCTTTTATATCATACTTAAAACACATTACAATAATCTAATTATCTAAAAGCATTAAAAGTTTTTCTAAGTGGGCCACCAAACATAATAAGCCAAAGAGATAAAACTTAATACAAATGACGCCAACACAATATTCGATCCATCATAATCATGTTCGATCCATGTGAAACATAGCGAATAAGTAGCTGAGGGAACAAAATAACAAACTGAGGGAACACTTACCAATCTAATAAACTCACATTAAACTGGCATTAGCTCCCTGATGTTGTGCGTTGTCATTTTGTGTTAGTTGATATATTGTGTTTTGGGCATGTTTTTGGTTTTGTTTTAGGTTTGTTTTCCTTTCTTTAGTATGTCTTTAGGTGCATAATCAGGTGCAATAATGATCTACAAGAGCGGGAGAGGAACCGAGAAGATACAAGGCCAAAAAGGAGCAAAAACCCAAGGAAATGAGCACTTCTCAAACAACCACGAAGCAAAGGATCCCGTACCGATCGTTTGAGCCCTATAGCGATCGGTACGAGGGGCAGAAGATGAGAAAGAATCAGGAACACGTCTACCGATCGCTATACCTATACAACGATCAGTATAGGAAGTAGCAGTTGAAGGACGAATCAGAGACACCCATACCGATCGTATACAGCTGTAATGAAAAAGGATCAGACAAGCTCATACCGATCGGCTGGGTGCCATAGCGATTGGTATGACACTCGCGATTAGCATTTCCTTTTAAGTCTACTCCGCGTTTTAAGGGAGATATACATACTTTTTAGGGTTTAATTTTTGAACTAATCTCTAATTTTCTGCAACTTTTCTTAGCCACTTTTGGATCTCGAGCTTGGATGGTGATTTTGTGTTTAATCTTCAATAATGAAGCATTTTCTATCTTTTCTTTCCTTAATCTCTCATTCTTACTTGTTTTGATCATGAATCTATCTTTGATTTCCAGTTTTATTTCTCTGGTTCTCATTTCCATGGTTGAGTAGTTCTTAGTTGGATTAGGGATAAGATTAGGGTGAAATAGGTTGGGTAATCTCAAATAGGTTAGATTCTAAGCTTATTCTATCTCTAATGGTGGTTTTAAAGCCATAGATCTAGCTTGATCATCTAGATCTAAGTCTTAAATTTTCATTAGTGCCAAAAACTCAATGTACATTGGATATACATTAGAGAAACAAATGCTTGGACCAATGGAAGTTGAGTTTGAGCATTTGTGGACCTATCAAACCAATTCTTAAACCATTGTTGCAAATCAAGACCAAATGGAAGTTTAGGAGCTTGATTTGTATATAATAGTGATTGAGTATCATGGAAGTGACTCAATCAAGGACTATGTTTGAGTCTAGGATTTGATCTTCAATAGGAACCTGAATAAGAGATTATCCATCCAAATCCCCAAAATGAAATCCCTAATCTAACGCTTTTATCATTCGTTTAATCTCTTGCTTAGTTTACTCTCCTCTATCTCAATTTACTTGCTTAATTTCACTCTCTTGAACCTTTGTTTAGTTTACTTTTCTCTATTCCATACTGCTTGTTTAATTCCTAGTTTTAATCAATTGAAAACATAAAAATCCTTTTGGTTTAGGTGAAATTGCAATTAGAATACAATCAAGAACATTGAAAATTGTGGAACTGACCTTAACTATACTATTGTGATTAACAATATGATCATTAGGACAATTTAATTGAAATCCATATAAAAATCATGTTTTAATATGGCGCTGTTGCCAATTTTCACTTCGTTCTTGATTGTTTTGATTGTTTTAGTCTAAACTATCTCACGTTTCTATCTTTCGTTCCTCTTTGCTGTTTTCAGGTGTATGGTAAGACGTAGTCAGCGCACCACACCACTCGTCTCCTTAAGCAACACCGAGCTCAGCAGACAGGAAAGAGCAAATCGCAAGAACAAGGCTACACAAGCCACAATGGCCAACGAAGGGAAAAACAACCCTAACATGTATGCCGAGTTTCAAGCGATGCAGCGGGAAATGACTGACATTCGTCGAGCTATGAATCTTCCTAACCTTCCGAATGGGCAACCACCCATTGGTGCAGCGGATCGTCCCCACAGTTTCTACTCCAATCGCTCAGCTATTGTCTATCCTGCTGTGGATAGGAATGACTATGAGATCAAACCTCAACTCTTGGTTTGGTGGACAAATCTCTTTTCAATGGGTTTCTTTCTGAGAACCCAATGGATCACATAGAGCGCATTGAGCGAATTGCTAGTTTTTTCGTTCCAATGGGGTTCCGTATGACTTCACCTTGTGCAAGCTCTTTGAATTCTCTTTGGCAAATCGTGCCATCGCTTGATTGAAATCTCTACCTCCAGGAAGCTTAGTCGGTTGGGCAGCTATTCGTGATGCTTTTCTGGACTATTACTTTACCAAGGCCAAGACCACTGCTCTTCATGCCAAGCTCAATACATTTCGTCAGAACTCAGGAGAGTCCTTTAGCGAGGCGTGGGAGAGGTTCAAATCCTATAAGCATGACTGTCCTCACCATGGATTTGATGCCACTTATCTCATTACCCTCTTCTATGATGGAGTGCATTGGGAATATAAGAATCAACTCAACTCAGCTAGCAATGGAAGTTTCATGAAGAGGGGAGTTGATGATGCTACCGAAAGTAGTGCCGATGAGAATATTGAGTATGATCGAAGGAAGAGCACCAATGCCATTAATTCTGAACAAATGGCTGAACTCACCACTCACATGACTGAGAAGAAAGAGAAGCTTAGAAGTCAACAACAAAGAGAGGTGCATTTGGTTGAACCGGAAGGCTTGGAGCAATTCACTGAGACCGAAGAGGTTAACTATATGACAGGACAAGGATCCAAGCAAGGATACAATCCTAACTATCCAAACCCAGGATTGTCCTATAGGAATCCCAATGTTGCCAACCCTCAACATCAAAACTGTCCACCCATTGCAAACTAAAATCCTGTTCAAAGCTCAACTTTTAGACCATCTCAAGGTCAAGGACAACCTTTTCAGCAAGGATACATCCAACAACAAGTCCCTACACAACAATTTACACCCTACCAACCACCAAACTTTGAAGGGAACAACACTTATAGACCTCCATTCAATCCACTTCCGCCAGCAAAGGACACATCTCAATATGAGATCAAAGGAATGTTTCAACTCTTTATAGTCAATTCTCAGAAAGCTGAAAGAAAAATTGAAGACTTTACTACCAAGTTGGAAGCCCTTTCCACTATGTCAAGACCATGGATAATCAGATAGTTCGGCAAGCCGAAGCCATCCAAAGGCAACCCATAACTCTTCCCGGTAGACCCGATGGTAATCCTAGACATGTCAATGTAAATTCCATTACATTGAGGAGTGGGAGAGAGCTTGTATCACATGAGAAGGTGCCTTCTATGCCTTCCAAGTCCAAGGGTAAAGAGAAAGTTGATGAGACTCATTTTTCTACAACTTGCTTTGATGGTAATGACAATTTTGGATAGAAATCAACAATTTTCGGGGAAAAAGAGGATGCCGAACAACGGTCTTCAGCTGCTCCAAATGCTTCACCAACGGCTAATGCTACCCAAGAAACTCCATCAGAAAGGGTCTATGTTCCAAGAGCTCCTTACCCTACTAGACCAAAGACTACTAAGCAGTTTTTGGAGGAAGCAAAATGCAAGGAGATCTTGGATGACATAGAGGTGAAATGCAAGCTTAAGACATCTATCTCTCTTAGGCCGACCATGAAAAGCACAATAAAGAGCATGATCTCTTCCAAGATAACCAAAGAAGAAGCAGCGGTAGTTGTGACCGAAGAATGTAGTGCTGTTTTGTTGAGAAAAATGCCAAATAAGCTAGGTGATCCAAGAAGATTTGTTTTGTCGGTTGATATAGAGAACCTAAACTTTCCAAGGTCCTTGTGTGATTTGGGGTCAAGCATCAATCTTATGCCTTTTTCAATAGCCCAACAATTTGGATATTTGGAATTCAAACCAACAAGGATTGATCTCATCTTTGCCGACCGATCCGTTAGACAACCCGTTGGGATATTGGAGGGTGTCATTGTGAAGGTGGGAAATGCTTTGATACCTGCTGATTTTGTGGTTCTAGAGGTTGAGGACCTATCTTGAGACCCATTGATTTTTGGGAGACCCTTTTTTTGCACAGCTGGAGCAATTATAAATGTGAAGAATGGTCTCATAGACCTTCAGTTGGGGCATATGGTTATGCAATTCCAAATGGACCGGCTTCTTAAGAAGCCAATGCTTGACGGTCAAACCTTCTCAATTGAAGATCCCTTGGAGACTTGTTTTGGAATCTCAGATGAGATGTTGGTAGAAGACCCATTGGAGATAGTGCTGAACAAGGAAAAAAGGGTGTTTGGGCATTCGAATGAAGAAGCCACAAAGCTTGCAGACATCATGGATTCAGCTGAAGTCTTGGACCAACATCCTCCATCATTGAGTTTGGAAAGCAGACTGCACTTCAACAAACCAAGCATCCCTTCATTGAACGATCCTTGGTGCAAACTCAAAGCTCCTAAGGTAGAGTTAAAACCCCTACCCGCCGGGTTGAGGTATGCTTTTCTTGGTTTGGATTCAACTTATCCTGTCATCATCAATGCAAATCTTTCTATAAATGAATCTACGGCTCTTGTGAATCTACTTAGGAAGTATAGGAGAACATTAGGGTATTCCATGGATGATATTAGAAGTCTTTCACCTGACTTATGCATGCATCACATTAGATTAGAAGATGACTCCAAATCCTCAATAGAACACCAACGTAGGTTGAACCCAAACTTGAAAGAAGTAGTTAAAAAGGAAGTCCTTAAATTGTTGGAAGCTGGTGTGATCTATGCTATATCGGATAGCAAGTGGGTGAGTCCCATTCATGTTGTCCCTAAGAAAGGGGGTACAACGGTCATAACTAATGACAAGAACAAACTCATTCCCACTATAACTGTTACCGGTCATATAATGTGCATAGATTATAGGAAGTTGAACTTAGCAACATGTAAAGATCACTTTCCTCTACCATTTACTGACCAAATGCTTGAGCGATTATCTAACCATGCTTATTACTGTTTCTTAGATGGTTATTCAGGTTTCTTTCAGGTCCCCATTCATCCTGAGGATCAAGAGAAGACGACATTCACATGCTCCTATGGCACATTTGCCTATAGGCGAATGCCATTCGGGTTGTGTAATGCGCCGGCCACTTTCCAAAAGGCAATGATGTCCATTTTCTCGGACATGATTGAGGAAGTGGTTGAGGTTTTTATGGATGATTTTTCTGTATATGGGTCTTCATTCACACATTGCCTTCTTAATTTGTGCAAGGTCTTGAAGAGGTGTGAAGAAAAAAACTTGGTGCTTAATTGGGAAAAATGCCATTTCATGGTACAAGATGGGATAGTTTTGAGACACAAGATATCGACCAATGACATTGAAGTAGATCGGGCAAAAATTGAAGTCATGATAAACTTACCACCAGCAAACTCGATGAAAGGTGTAAGGAGCTTTCTGGGTCATGCTGGGTTCTATAGGAGGTTTATTAAGGATTTCTCTAAGCTTGCAAGACCCTTGACACAACTCATTTGCAAGGATGTCAAGTTTGAATTTGATGAAGAATGTATGAATGCTTTCATACAAATCAAGCAAGCTTTAGTGAGTGCACCGATAGTTCAACCTCCAGATTGGGAACTCCCATTTGAGCTGATGACGGATGCTAGTGACTATGCTGTGGGTGCTGTACTTGGCCAAAAGAAAGACAAGAGACTCCATGTGATTTACTATGCTAGTCACACTCTTGATGATGCTCAATGAAAGTACACCACTACGGAGAAGGAGCTGTTTGCCATAGTCTATGCTTTTGACAAGTTCAAGTCTTATTTGGTGGGATCTAAAGTCTTTGTGCACACGGATCATGCTGCTCTAAGGTACCTCTTTGATAAGAAGGATGCAAAGCCAAGACTTTTAAGATGGCTTTTGCTACTTCAAGAGTTTGCTATGGAAATCAAGGACAAGCGTGGGATTGATAATGGAGCAGCTGATCATCTTTCTAGGATGAGAATTGAAGACTTGGTTCCAATCAATGATAGTCTCCCTGAGGAGAACATCTACTCAATTGGCATGGGCCAATACTCTGAAGCTTGCTCTACCGAGGTCGAAGGTCAAATCTCATGGTTTGGAGAAATAGCTAATTACTTAGCCATAGGAAAAGAGCCGGATGGTTTTGTAGGCCACTTCAATAAGAAATTTCTCTCAGAAACTCGAAGATACTTTTGGGATGATCCCTTTCTATATAGGCGTTGTGCTGATGGAGCCTATAGGAAGTGTTTACCGGATAATAAAATCTCAAATATGCTGAATCGCTGTCATTCTTCTGCCTATGGTGGCCACTTTGCAACTTTCAAAACTGTTTCTAAGGTTCTCCAAGCTGGGTTTTTGTTGCCGACAATGATTAAGGATGCTCCTGCCTTTGTCTCCAAATGTGACTCATGTCAAAGACAAGGGAATGTTAGCAAAAGGAACAAAATGCCTCAGCATTTCATCCTTGAAGTAGAAGTCTTTGACGTTTGGGGGATCGACTTCATGGGCACATTTCCAAAATCAGAACCTTATGAATACATTTTGGTTGCTGTAGATTATGTCTCTAAATGGGTGGAGGCTATTGCTAGCCCTACCAATGACTCAATAGTGGTACTAAAGCTGTTCAATTCTATCATTTTTCCTAGGTTTGAAGTGCCAAGAGTGGTGATAAGTGAGTAAGGGACGGTGTTCTTTGGGAGAGAGGAGACGGGGAACGTTTCCACCGACGATGTGGCTATGCTCTACTATGCTCTTCCTGATCTGCTCTCACCTTCCTCTCACCTGCTGTCACTAGCGAGGCTCTTGACGAGTTAGAGGTGAACTTGGGTTACATTTTTGCTAAGATGCTCCATAAGCGGAGGCGTAGAAGATTGATAGCTAAGGAGCGCGGGAAGGATGACTATTTAGGTGGGTTGCTAGCACCTATTTTCTGGGCTGCAGGGATAGATCTCGATCTGGAGGAGGCTGTTGATGAGAGGGTTACTTATTTTGATGTCCAATACTTTGAGAACACCCAGATATTCAAGAAGAATCACTCGACATATCAGTTTGAGGTCGTGCTGAACCAGCCGCTATACGTGGAGCTTCTAGTCGAGGGTTTGACCATCCCTGACTCGCCTGCTGCTTTGGCTTTTAAGGTGCCTGACCATCTCCTCCTCTAGCTATCTAACATCGAGGGAGAGCGTTCTAGGCGCCCTTCAATCACTACTAAATCTCCTCCACTCCCTACTCAGTCACGTTTCCCAAATTATCCTCCTCTTCCAGGAGCTCCAGAGTGGGAGCCAGTTTCCGACGACATCAAGAAAGGATGGTCTGCATCAAACAGGAACTTAGAGAAGATTATTCGCATGGTTGCATCTGGATTTTGTTGTAGGGGACATGCCTCAGTGGAGACCTGTGGAGAGCCCAGTCGACGAGCTACTAAGGGACAAGAGGATGCGCACACCGAGCCACATCGCGATGAGGATGCTGAGGACGCTATGGAAATAAATGAGGACACTATTGAGGAGTAGGGTCTTGTTGTCTACCGACGGCGTAATCGGAGAGACGAGGTTCCACTAGCCCCTCACTGCGGCAGCAGCGGTGGCGACCAGCTACAGTAGTATCTCTCTCTCTCTCTCACCTCCTGTTTTCTCAAGACACTTATTGCACCTTTTCTACTCTTTCTTTAGTTTTCATAGACTTGTTTTTATTCTCTTTCCTCAAAACTAGTTTCACATCGGGGACGATGTGAAGTAAGTTTGGGGGAGAGCACTCGTTACTAATGCTTTTTACTTGTTTTGTTTCTTCTTTTGAGTCTTTTTGGCGTGTTTTAAAAATTTTAAGTGATTTTCATGTCTAAAAATGCATGTGTACAATGATTTGGGGGATCAATGATCAAATTCTCATATGATTGTTGTTTTTGAATCCTAGGAGTGTGTCCATTTCAGTGTTTGATGACCAATTACGATTGCATGAGCTATTAGGGAACCTAGTTTCACTATGCTTAGGCATTTCTGGGTTCACTGTTTATGTTATTGCTTGTGAGATTTGAAAGCCTTCCCCTACAATAATATGAACTTAACTTGGATTTTTAATTATCTCAGTTACAAGTTTTGACAGCATCCATGAATTTTTTTCTTCTAATCTTTTATTTTCTTTACTCTTTTCCTTGAAATCCACCCATTTTTAAAACCAAACCAAATCAATTTTAAACCTTTTTGCAGTAAATCTCTTTGAGTGAGGCCTTTTTAAACTATGATTCATAGGTAAAATCTCAAAAGTATTAGGGCGACAAGTCAAAATCTTCCTTTAGAATTGGTCACATTGGCCAATCTAGGATGGGGCTTTGAGGTTTATAAGAGTTCTTTTCATTAAGGTTTGTTTGAAAAAGTCTCCAACAGTTTAGTTAAGGTAGATAAGGTTTAAGTTTGGGGAAAATTATCAAGTGGAGAAAGCCTTTGCCAAAGTTTATGAGTTCTTTGTTCTAAGGACTCAATGTTTGATCTTTAATAGAGAATTTTGAAATGCTAAAAAGTTCTTAGTAGAAGAAAAGTAAAAGGAGAGGAAACCAAAGAAAAATAAAAAAAGGGAAACCACAAAAGAAGGGATATCAAAGAATAAGGTTTCTAATGGATGTGTGAACAAGTTTATTAAGCTAAAAGGAGGTATGAATTTCAGCGGTCCTTTGAAAGTAATTAGGACTCAAAAGAATGGTTAGTAAGTGCAATTAAGGGCAAAAGGCTGAGTGAAAAAGTTAAGAGGTATCATTCACGGTCTATTAGGGTTAGTTTATGGTTTTAGAGTTTGGTATTCTTATGGGGACGGGTTGAATGGAAGATTAGACTTGTACAAATCAGTTGCTCTTTTCTTTCAAGCTTTTACCAAATGATTTCATTCCTAAGTTTTCATGAGAGTTAACCACCAAATTTTTCTTAAGTTTGATAACTGTTTGTCGAATTTGTGCAGAGTACTGAAGAGATGTGAAGAGAAACACCTAGTGCTTAACTGGGAGAAATGCCATTTTATGGTAAATGAAGGGATCGTACTCGGACATAAGATTTCAGAGAAAGGAATAGAGGTGGATCACGCCAAGATCGAAGTAATGACAGCGCTGCAACCACCAAGGACGGTGAGGGATATCCGGAGTTTCCTAGGACATGCAGGATTCTACCGAAGGTTCATCAAGGACTTCTCAAAAACAGCTCGTCCGCTGACGAGACTGCTGTGTAAAGACGTGAAGTTCGAATTTGATGAAGAATGTTTGGAGGCCTTCAAAACGATCAAGAGTGCCTTAGTAAGTGCACCGGTGGTTCAACCCCCAGATTGGGGCCTACCATTCGAAATTATGACGAACGCGAGCGACTACGCAGTC
>KE152007.1:48650-59805 GCA_000411095.1 Aethionema arabicum | reverse complement strand
AGCAGACATATACATTGACCATCTGCAAATAAATATGAAACTCAAGTCACAAAGTGCAGAATTTTCAAAAAAACAAATGTTGGATTTTAGTCTAGGTTGTGTCTAGGTAGGTGAATTTTAGTCTAGGTGCTAAGTAATATGTCTAGGTTGGATTTTAGTCTAGGTTGATTTTTAGTCTAGGTGCCAATTAATATGTCTAGGTTGATTTTTAGTCTAGGTTCCAATTCTGGGTTACGCAAAACAGATCTAAACCCAGAATCTGAACGAAAAAAACAAAAAACGAACGTAAATCTTGCTTAAACGAACTTAAACGAACTTAAAACGGAAAACAACTTAAAACTAACTTAAACGAGCTTAAAAGAACTAAAACCCATGAATCTAAACCCTAATAGACGACCCAAACGAATAAACGAAAAAGCAGAAAGCTTACCTCGATGAACTCGTGCAGAAAAAGGGTTGAAGAAGATTGAAGAAGAAAGAAGAAGAAAAGAGTTTATGGAGAAAAATGATTGTTAATGGAGAAAAATGTTGTTAATGGAAAAAAGGGATTTGAGGAAGAAGAAGGGTATAAATGTATTTTTGTATTTAATTATATTTTATTTTTATTAATTCATTAATGACAAAATTGTAAATACTGTGAACTTTTTGGTCTTTAAAATAGCCAAGGGTTATTTGGCAAAACCCTAAAAAACATGAGTTAGTCTCCAAATTAAAAGTATTTTTTGGATCATTGAGAAAATTCTCCCATTAAATAAGTGTAGCTAACTCAAACAAAAAAATCTTAATACAATTGTGTTGACGGTAAAAAGAAAAATACAATTGTGTAACCAATTTTGAATTTTATAACCGATTTTGTAAAATTCTTGTAGTCTCGTGTTTATATCTATCTCTTTGGTTTTAAATTGTTAGTTCTTTCTTCTTCTTTTATCAGAAATAAATAGTATTGTATATTTCATGAGTTCCACAAAACTTGATTATTAGGATTACTTTTTGTTTCAAAATACTTGATTTTGAGTAAATTTTTATTTAATTTTGAATAATAAATATGAGAAACACCTAAATTTCTAAAAAATATGTAATTTCTTTTATTTTTTAATTATTCTAGTTATAGAGTAATAAGTAGAGGGAGAATGTGATTTTTAAAAATATTTAATAATTATTTGATAATTTATTAATGTTTGTTAATTTGTGTGTAGATTGTAAGGTAATATTTTATGGGGCGGGGGGAGTATTTTGTAAGGTAAATATAAGGTTCCACTATTCAAAACCTTAAAACTTTCTTTTATTGCGTTTTTAGTCCTTGTATTTATATGCTCTTTAAATTAAATGCATGAAGTTTAATTTTGTCTAATTTAAACCTATTAAAATAAAATAATTGAAATAAAAATAATTGAATTAAAATAAAATACAATAATATAATTAAAATAAAATAATTAGTAGAATTAAAATAAACTAAAATAATATAATAACTTAAACACGTTAATTTTGTCTAATTTAAACATATTAAAACAATATTATAATAAAACTTTTATAAATTTTTAGCATTATTAATAGTTTTTGTTAATATTAACGACTATATTACAAATTAATAAAATTTTAAATTTTTGTTTAAGGATGCACTGTTGGAACAAACTAGATGGAACAAACTAGATGCTTTAAGAGTATAATAGATAAAAAAAATTAAAATAATAAATTCTCAAATTCAATTAGGTCTTAAAGAGGTAGCGCACTTAAATATCTCACAACCGATCTTTTATTTTTCTTCTCAGTTTTTAAAATTTTAGAGGTGAGTAATTAGTGATTTTTAAAAAACAATAATTTTACAACTAAACAAGTTACACGAAGGAGTATATTTTTTTATTGTTATTTAGATCGACTGTTTAATTTTATTAATTAATACAAAACTAGACCATCAAGAAGAGTTAGCTAAACAATAAGAGCGATGCTATTAATAAATACATAGAGAATTTGGATGTAAAACACCCATTCCATATTTCCAAATCGCGTGTTCTATTGAGGTAACAAAACACACAATTTTTTTTTTTTGTGTTGGAAAAACTGTGTGATGTTGTGAATTATTGGAATTTAGAGAAGTGATGTTGTCTATTACACAATAACTTAGAGAAGTGATATTGTCTCAAAAAAAGCCCTAACAAGTAACAAACCCTATCTATATTACCATTTTCATCAATTCCTGTTAAACTTAAAGCTAGGCATGGCTAACATCACAATAATAACTGAAGAAACTCTGTTAATAGACAGAGATGATGATATACCATATCACAGGGATGATGATGACGATGACCATGACCGCTTTGCAGCATCCAAAGTATTGTATAATAGCATGGCGATTGTCATGGGTCCCACTCCTCCAGGGACAGGAGTAATAGCCGATGCAACACCTAATGCTTCCTTGAAACATACATCTCCAGCAAGACGGTAACCAAGCTCACAGCTACTGTCCTGCATTTACATTTCACATCATTTTCCAGACCTATATAACAATGTCTTACCAGAAATGGTAGCAACAAAAACAATCCCAAGTAGAAGAAGATTTCGTGTGTTTTAGGACTAGGCATAAAAACCAGAACCAAAGAATCGAAGCAAAAAAAGGTGCTTAGATTCTGTTCTGGCGAAAATAACCGTTGGATCTTAAATCGGGATCCATGGATATCGGGTAATAATCGGACCCGATATCCATTGGATACCCACAAGTAACCATAAGTTTTTTATTCGGGTATTTTTTCGGGTTTTAGGGTATTTTTTTGGTTTTTCGGGTATTTTTTTCGGTTTTTCGGGTATATTTTCGGATCTTCTTATCAAGTATTTAAACCGAAACTGAACCAAAACCTTCAAAGAACCGAACAGATCCTATAGTCATGGAACCGAAGGGTACCCAACCGGAACCGAACGGATACCCGAATACCTTACCCTAGTGTGTTTATTCATGCAATCAATGTTTTTAAAATCGGATTGGATGGTGAACTAGAAAATCTTTTGGATCACTGGATATCAGATCAATCTAGTGTCTGATTTCGATCTGACTATATAAGTTAATGATATATTTATTTACTAAATTTTAAAAATAATCAAAACGTAGTTTATTATGCATAAATAATTTATATTATATGATTATAATGAAATATTAAACTTAATATTTCAAAATTCAACACCAAGAACTATGATTTGAATAGTATAGATTTGATGAAATTACTAAAAACATTCAAAATATCACAGTAAAAATCAATAAACCACATAAAAAGCTAAATCATTTCTCAATATCTCGACAAATAATTCTAAAAATTTTAATCAAAACAAAAATATTTCCATTAAAAACAATGTAACTATAAACCAAAGCCAGATAGATAACCAATTATAAACAAAACTAGACAAAAAAAAATTGAATTAAACTAATAAAGCAAAGTAATATCAAACATTAAAAAAATTAAAAATCAAAAATTGAAAACTACAGAATTATTTTTATTTTTATTGAACAAAGCACTATAACAGAAACAAATATTTTTAACCCAAGACTCATGAAACTGCTGCAGAGTCATGGATTTTTTATTGGTTCATGAGTATTTTACTAGATCTATCAGGGTTTTAACTGTTGAAATTACCAATTGAATCGTCAGGCCAAAGTTTTCTTCATCCAATGAGATTTATGCTTCAGTACTAATCTATTTATTTAAAGAAATAGATTAAAACAGTTTTTTTCTTTTCTTACCTCAATGGGACAAGTTCCAACATCAATGACAACTGCTCCGGGCTTCAGCCAATTTCCACGAACAAGATCGGGTATACCCGTAGCTGTGATCACAATATCAGCTTCTCTAGTAATGTGTTCTGGATCCTTAGTTAAAGCATGGACTATGCTTACTGTTGCGTCATGCCTCTACCCAAAAATTTCAAAAAAAGAAAGCAAAATGCATAGTTAATCACAAATGAAATGCCCAAGGATAAGAAACTTTATTGTAAAAACTAAGAAAATTTAATTACCTGCAGTAATAAAGACATTGGCAGACCAACTATGTTACTTCTTCCAATCACCACAGCATTTTTTCCCATGATTTCAACACCTGATCTGATCAACAACTCCATACAGCCTTTTGGGGTGCAAGAGACGAACAACGGTTCCCTCCCTCTCATTGCGAGATTCCCCATATTTAACGGATGGAACCCATCAACATCTTTCTCCAACCTCACATTACTCAAGATCTTTGCTTCATCAAGATGCTGTACAAGATATCATCCGTTATATGATGGTGCTTATTTTAAAAGAGAAGAAAAGTAAAAAAAATAGAAACAAACAAGAACATTCTCTCCTGAGAAGTTGATGAATTCAGAGGCTTTATCACATAATATATGAGCTATATGATGCTCTATTACGTAATACACGAGGGTATGTTATACAATGAAAACCAAAAAGGGAAAAAATGTTATACAGTGAGGGTATGTTCTATGAGGCTGGTTGAAACATGGGTGCGAGGAAATTAGAAAGGGCAGCACCTTTGAAGGAAGGAGATAGTTCATTTGCAAGAGTACACAAGCATGAATGGATTCCACAAACTCAATGAAAAAGAAAGAATCAAGCACGTCTACCAAAAAACTACGAAAACAAACTACACATAGAAATTTGATGACCCCTTAATATAGAACTAAGCTTTGACATCACTAACACAAGCATCACCCATCACAAATGCATAATTCATATTACACAAGAAATGTGAGCATACCTGGGGCAGGGGAAGCTGCACAAGAACTCCGTGAATGGATGTATCTTCATTGAACTCTGCCAACACACTGATGACTTGTTCTTCAGTACAATCTTCAGGCAATTCAGCCAAAACCGATTTAATTCCAGTTTCTTCACAAGCTTGAATTTTATTCCGTACATAAGTTTGTGAGTCTCTTTGTTGGCCAACCAAAACAACTGCAAGACCCGGGACTTTCCCATCAGACATGCTCATCTTTCTCACTTCACTAGTAATCTTTGTTCTGATTTCATCAGCCATAATTTTGCCATCTATTACCACAGTCTCCTGGCCATTCTCTGTATCAATGTATACACAAACAAAAAAGCATATATCAATAGAAATAAGAAGAATACAACTACGACTGCAGAAGCCACCTCATACAAGTAAACAAGTAAATACAACAGACACTAACATTAGAGGAGGGAAGGAGTTACCGAAGGAAACAGCAGATGGAGCATCGGATTGAGGACTCCAATTCTCGGCCAAGTCAAGAGAGACAAGAGGAGGAGAGACTAAAATTGAACTTAGAGAACGCATTTGGCATGATTTCCAACGAATAGCTTTATTATGCGTCGATATCAAAGCTTTCCTCACCGACACTAACATGTTCGAAACGAAACGAACAGTCGCTGGAACCTACTCAGTAAATATAAAGCACAGAGGAGATACAACAAGTTTAGACAGGTCAAGCTAAAGAAAGCATACGAGAGTGATAACATAGAAGCTTAGCATTCCAATCCGATTCATTACATCCAAACAATGTCGCATATTATGAACAACATCTATTAACGCCACAGTTAACAGTAAGTTGCAGAAGATTAAACCTAAATTGAACAACGAATTCAAAGCCTTTCCTATTCTCGCATTATCTTCTTACTTCTCACAAGTTTGGAATCGTGGAAAATGGCCGACAACGAGGAGAGATTACCTGTGTATAAGCGCGTCTATGGCGTCGGTGAATATCGGATGAAGGTAATTTGGAGTTAGTATTCAGAAAGCCGAGGGCCTGAACATTGTGCGAAAAAATACAAAAATTAAAAATTAAAATTAGTTGCGACCGTGTGAAAGGAGACACGTGTAGGGATCTGATGACAGATCTTGCAAGTGGGTGAATGATCTACGGTTGAGAGAGTATCGCACGTGCGAAAAAAGAGTTGGGTGTATCTCTCTTCCTCCTCTCCAAGTAGCAAAGGTAAAGGGACGATGCGATCCGGGAAGTGCAGCACTTATACTTGTTCATTCTTCGAAGGACAGAGACGTAGAAGCGGCGAGAGAGAGAAGCTTTACTGTTAACGAGAGTGTGCTCGAGTGTATCGAGGAGAGAAACATTGTTACGAACGTTTTGGTAGGGATCCAATGCGTTCATAATTTCCAGGCATTCATTCATTTTTATCGGAATATGAAAGGCGGAGGCGGTGGAGGAGGTGGTGGAGCCGGCGGTGGAGGAGGAAAGCGCCGGTGGAAAGTCCTGGTTATTGGAGTTTTGGTTCTTGTGATCCTCTCTATGCTTGTTCCTCTTGCTTTTCTGCTCGGCCTCCACAACGGCTTTCACTCTCCTGGTATCTACCCTTTCTCTATCTTTCTCTGATCTCTCTCGCTCAGATCTGTCTCGTGTCTCATCATTTCCTTTTATTTCTCTTCTTCAGGATTTGTCACTGTCCAACAGGCTTCTTCTGTAAGCATTTCGTTCTTCTATGGTTTTATTTGGTAAGGAATTGTTGCTCTTTGATTTTTGTTCTATGACACTCTTTGTTTCGATTCAGTTCGAGAGCTTTAACAGAATCAATGCTTCCAAAAACTCTCAGGTATTATAGTCTCGTTTGATGAATTCGATCCCAATTTATGCCAAATTATCTGCGGTTTTTGATCTTCCTTCTTCACATTTGCAGAGAGATCTATCCGACAGGGTTGATGAGGTTCTCGAAAAAATCAAACCAGTGCTTCCCAAGGTTGGTCCTCCATTTACATCCAATTTGGGTTGCACTTATCTCAGTCTAGATTTAAGGCATCCGACTTGATTCGATCCGGTGCTGTTAGAGGGTGTTCATGTTAGGTGTTTGGCTCAAATTTAGATCTCTTCCTGCATCCGTAGATTTAATCCTTTTTGATGGTTAGAGGCCATTCATTATCTTACACAGTGATCTCAACTTAATCCACACATTCTAGATCTGGTTTATATGTTTAATATTTACTATTGGAGAATGTAGCCTGTTATACTCCTTAGCATTATTGTTTCACATCTGGTGTTTCCTATGATGGTGGAATTGTTCTGAACCATCTGTCAGTGAAGATGTAGAATATGTGCATAAGCATTGTAGTTTCATTACAGATAACTAGACTTTCTGATCTACTTGGTATACCAAAAAACACAATTGTATCAAATTCGCCAACAGTACCTTTGCAAGAGGTGAATGCTAACATTAGCAAAAAAAATTATATTTCCACTTGTTTTATCGAAATCCAAAATATCCTAAAAGATATTGCTTGCCAAACAAACAAATTAGAGGTCAAGAAGCTGTACTTAGTCATTTATTGTTTCTTTTGTGTACAGCTGTGTTAAATTTAGGCCATTTCATCATTTTTTCTATTCGAGTATCACACGAGACTATAGAGTTGAAATATTTCATAAATTCTATGGCTTTAAGTATCTGAACTGGCCTTGGGCGAGATTCAAGAATTGGTTCCTTGATTTGTTGGGTCAAACTTTCTGGTTTGATTTATATACTAAAGCTTCTGTTTTCTTGTTTCACATGCTAGAAAAGCGACTTGACCATGGGTTCTGGAGATATGAATGGGGCAAGCAGTACTGATTCTACAAAAACAAGTTTGTTTTACAAATTTCACTTGATCTTCCTTTCTTTTTGATTCTGATTGCAATTTGACAGCGGGTCCCTTGATTAATCTGCAGGATTACCGGTGTCCCCCACTTTTGTTGCCACCCCAAGCCCTCCAAATGTACAAACATTTTAGCTGGTTTTTTGTAGTAGTCCATCCTTAATCTCCAATTCAAATGTCTGAAGCTAACCTTATTTTGTAAACAGAAAACAAAAACCGAATCTTCAGATAAAGGTGTTCAAGGGGCAATGGTAAGTGCTGATGAAACTTCGAGAACGTGTGAAGTAAAATATGGGAGCTACTGCCTGTGGAGGGAGAAAAATAAGGAACCGATGAGAGATACTAAGGTGAAGAAAATGAAGGACCAGCTATTTGTTGCTAGGGCATACTATCCAAGCATTGCTAAGATGCCTTCTCAAAGCAAGTTGACTCGGGATATGAAACAGAATATCCAAGAGTTTGAGCGTATTCTTAGTGAAAGTTCAGCAGATGCTGATCTTCCACCACAGTAAGTTTTCTTCCAGTTTGGGTTCGAGATTGCTTTTACTGAAAGTTAGTCCCATTGTGAAAAGTTCTTGTTATATTCTGCTCACATGAATCTCTCATACTTTGCAGTCAGCTTGTCTGAGCATCCTGTTTTCTAGTGGTTTAATCAGTATTCTAGGGCAGCACAGCTTGAAGCTTCTCTGTGGCAATATTTGAAAGAAACATAAGAAAGAATAAAACGATTTTTTTATGATAGATGAATGCATATGGATGTTATCTGATCACTCTCTAGTAGCAGCTTTTTTGTGTGGAATTCCACCTGCTAATGTCCTTTTAAATCATACTTAAAGTGTTTCTCTCTCCATATTCTGTTAGGATTGAGAAAAAATTGCAGAGGATGGAAGCTGTTATTGTGAAGGCCAAGACATTTCCAGTTGACTGTAACAATGTTGACAAGAAATTGAGGCAAATCCTAGATTTGACAGAGGATGAAGCTAGTTTCCACATGAAACAGAGCGTGTTCCTCTACCAACTTGCAGTACAAACAATGCCTAAGAGTCTTCATTGTTTGTCAATGAGACTAACTGTGGAATATTTCAAGTCTGATTCACTTGATATGGAGGATCCCACTAGTGAGAAATTTTCAGATACCTCACTGCATCACTTTGTTATCATCTCCGATAATGTACTTGCATCAACTGTTGTGATCAACTCAACGGTTTTACATGCAGTGGTAAGTATTGTTCCTTACTTTGTATTTTCATTCAGTCATAGAACACTGTTTTCTAACTCGTGGTTGGTTTTTGATGTTTCAGGAAAGTAAAAACCTTGTTTTCCATGTACTGACAGACGAGCAGAACTACTTTGTGATGAAACAATGGTATATAAGGAATCCTTGTAAAGAAGCAACTGTTCGAGTATTGAACATTGAAAAACTCGGGCTCGATAATTCTGATGCAAAGCTGTCTTTGCCTGTCGAGTTCCGTGTTTCTTTCCCCAGCAGTGATCAGTCGGTGTCACAACAGAACAAAACACGTTACTTATCCGTTTTCTCTCAATCACACTACCTTCTTCCCAAAATATTTGACAAGTTAGAGAAGATTGTGATTCTGGATGATGACGTTGTAGTCCAGCGTGACTTATCTCCCCTTTGGGATATTGATATGGAAGGGAAAGTAAATGGCGCCGTAAAGTCCTGCTCTCTTAGATTGAGTCAGCTGAAGATTCTCAGAAGTGGGAGTTTTGAAACTGACTCTTGTCTCTGGATGTCTGGATTGAATGTTATCGACCTCGCTAGATGGAGAGAACTCGGTGTTTCAGAAACCTATGAGAAATATTTCAAAGAGGTTAGTTTCTAAAAACCTACTAGAAGATTATTTTTTCAGTAAATAATAAATATATTAATTAATTAAGCAGATTAGTTTTTCATATTCGTGTACATGAAGGATACAAGTGGTTCTAATAGTTACACATGCTACTGATAACTATCGAGGAATGGATACAGTAAAATTAGATGTTGTATTGAGTCTTGCTTGAATCTTGCTTAAGTTTGGTCTTTTAAGGTTGTCTCTATATATGTCGTGAGCATGACTTGGTTTTCTTGTGTTTCTCATGATCATATGCTTCTCATAGCTACGGAGAATTGGATACAGTAAATCTAGGTGCTGTGTTGAGTCTTGCTTTTGAGTTCTGTCTTTTCTCGTGAGAGCAATAACTTGATTTTCTTGTGTAAGCAGATGAGTGTTACCGGAGAGTCACAGGAAGCAACTGCACTGCAGGCAAGCTTGCTTACATTTCAAGACCAAGTTTACGCTCTTGACGACACATGGGCTCTCTCAGGACTCGGTTATGACTACAATATGAATACCGAAACTATAAAAAATGCAGCCGTGTTACACTATAACGGGAACATGAAGCCGTGGCTTGAACTCGGGATCCCGACTTACAAAAGCTACTGGAGAAAGTATCTAAATCGAGAAGATCAATTCTTGACAGACTGTAACGTGAATCCCTGATATCGGTAAACTAAGCAGCTAGTGCTTTAGAAGCAGATGTCATGTATACACCGAAGCGAAGAAAAGATTTTAGAACTGGTGAGTAAGTGACATCTCATTTTTTGGGTTAAATAAACCCGAATGCATTGCAGGGAAAAATGCTGAAGGGGAAGAAGAAGAGCACAGGCAGAAAAAGGGTTAGGTACGTATACAAGTGATTACCAAATTGATTTTAATAGACTTAATGATGATGATGATATGATGATATCATGATGATGATTGAAAAGCTTCGATATGATAAAAAGAGGATGTGAAGAAACTTTAATGTTGTATATGATTTTTGGCAAAGAGGTTGTGCTGTGCTGTGTGTCATTCTTTTCCTCACTTTATTTTCAATTGTTATATGTTTTCTCTCATTTTCGTCTTTATGTGTGTCACGTACCAACACTAAAAAACATGGTATTGGGTAGTACTAGTAGCTTATGGCCATTTTACCATATAGTTTCGATATTATGGTTTTTGGATTTCTTTAGGTTTTGAGAGTTTCTTTGGATAACTGATTATTTTGGTTTTGATTCGCGGACCAAAATTTAGTTTGGTTAGATAATTTTATTCATTGTTCTAAAAATTGCATTTAGATGGCAAATAGATTAATCGCATGGTAAAATACTCCAATTTATTTGCTGTTGATCGGATCGGTTGAATCGGTTACGACTATTTCAAATCAGTCCAATTTGATCCAAAACTAGATTGGGTAGATGGTGAGATGATATAAATGAATTTTAAAATGGGAGAATGACTTGATAAAATATATTATTTTCACCGAATGTTAAATTAATAACGTAATTATCACAACCATTAATTTAATCGTTAATTTGATATATATAGGGCTTGTTCTTTTGCCGCCGGCGACAAGTTTCGGCGACGAAAATGTTGTTCTTTTGTGCGTCGCTGGTTGAGAGACATGTTGTTGCTGGTTAAGAGACATGTTGTTGAGATCTGTTGCCGAAACTTGTCGCTAAGTTGTTTTTTTATCTGTCGTTGGTTCAGTGACAAGTTTTGGCGACACATTTTGACGATAAA
>KE152007.1:29416-48485 GCA_000411095.1 Aethionema arabicum | reverse complement strand
AAAAAAAAAAATGCTTTGTCGTTATCACTGAAACTCGTCGCTGGCGACAACCAAAAAACAATATCACCTGTCGTTGTCGCTGTCGCTCGTGGTTGACGCCAGCGACAGAAAAAGAACAGGCCCATAATATAATTTTTCAGCTGTTTAAAATGTGGTGAATTGATACATATTTTTTTGTTAATAATTTGGTCATTGAATTTTATGGAATTTTTTTTGTAATTACTTTTTTTAACGTTGGAATTTTATGGATTTAATGTTGTAGATATTATTTTACCACATTTTAAACGGTTGGATATTTCTTTAACTACTTGTGACAAATAAAAAATTAAATTAATTATTGTGATATTTAAAATATTAATTTAACAGTATGCGGAAATATGATTTTCTTAGTCATTTGTCTTTTTAAAATCTAACTGGCCATTAGTTTTTTATATTTATGTTTTTCAAATATTAAGCCAACTTTAGATAATTTTGGACGAAATAGTTTTAAATATATTTGTAGTTTTAATTATTTCTGTTTTTTAGATAATTTTAATTAATTTATACCTATAAGAGATATTCATCTTTTGGTTGAAAGAGTCTCGAATAAACCTATAAGGGCATCTTTATTGTAGATATCCATTGAAGCTCTAAAACAATTTTTGTTTTGTTTTGTGTTTTTTGTTTATGTTTATTCTTATAAATTTAAGAATTTACTACTAAGGATCCAACTTTTATCCAAGTACAACAAATTGGATTCTTAAGTGTTGATGCAATAATCAAATGATAGGAAATAGGATTTCAATCGTCGAACTCCAAGATAATGAGTGGCGGACTATTAGATTAGGGCATTAAATGTTCGAAAATGAAAATAATGTAAAAACACAATTGAATTATGAATATATCTTTATTGATCTTTTTAGTACAGTCGTCTTTTTTCAATGAAAAAGTGCCTACGAGTTTTAATTTTAGCCAAAAAATACTTCTAGTTTCAGCGTGGACAAAAAGTACATGTCCTAAATTTTTATGGCGAGATAGTACCTTCGTTAATTTTATTAACATTCTCGGTTTATGTTTTGAATTAAATAAAACACAGTGTTTCATTAAAAATTAAAAAAAACTTAGAACGTGGCAAAAACACACCCATGGTTTGTAAATTTAGCCAAAAATACCTATAGTTTAATTTATGGCGAAATAATACCTAATACAAATATGCAAAATTTTAGACCTAGTATGAATATGCAAAAATCCAAAAACATAATCATATATCTGAAAGTCATAATAATTCATAAAGATATACATTAGAAAACATAAATATCTTAAACACGTTCCAAGCATTACAAATAATAAACATAAAGCATTACAAAGCATAAACATGTTTAATGTTGGAATGAAGGCGAAAAAATCCCTAAACTATTTTTTTTTGTGAAACAAACTCTAAACTATCAAGTTAGCGAAAAAAATCCCCTAAACTTTGTTTTTAGGCAAAAAAACCCTACCCTATCAAGTCGGCAAAACAACCCCTAACTTTTTTTTGGCAAAAAACCCCCTCAATTAAATTGATCGTTAAATTACCGTTAACATCTAATTAAAAAAATGATACTTTTAAACTACAAAATTTTAATTTTGATTAACCCTAATTATTAAATTTTAATTTTATGGTTTAAACACATCATATTATTTAATTAAAGACAAACAATGAGTTGACGATTAAATTAATGGAGAAGTTTTTTTGCCAAAAAAATAAAGTCTAGGGGGTTTTTGGCCAAAAAAAGTAAAGTTTAAGAGTTTTTTCATTGACTTCATAGTTTAGGGTTTTTTCGCCCAAAAAACAAAGTTTAAGGGTTTTTTCGCCGAAAAATCAAAATTTAGAGGTTTTTTCGCCAACTCAATAGTTTAGGGTCTGTTTCGTCCAAAACCGATAGTTTAGTCACCGCCATCCCTTTAATGTTTTGTAAGGTTTTGAGCATGTTTACGATGTTTATGTTTATGTTTATGTTTTGTAATGTCTATTTTTATGAATCAGTATGAATTTAAGATATATGATTATGTTCTTAAACTTTTGCAAATTTGTGTTAGGCACAAAATTAGACAAAATTTGACAGATTCGTATTAGGTACTATTTCGTCATAAATCAAACTCTATGTACTTTTTGGCTAAATTTACAAACTGTGTGTATTTTTGCCACGTTCTAAGTTTTTTTATTTATAATAAAACACTACATTTCATTTAATTTAAAACGGAGACTAGTAATAAATTAACAGAAGTACTATCTCGCCATAATTTACAACATGTACTTTTTTATCATAGTGAAACTAGAAATACTGTTTGGCTAAAATTAAAACTCTTAGGCACTTTTTCGTCACACCCCCATTTTAAAAATATCGATAAACTCAATTATGTATGCTAACATGCTTGACTTGTCGAATATGATTTGGTGCTTAATTCGGATGAAGTTATATTGACGAATGAGAATTGTGTTATAATGTGATGGGGTTAATTAGGCAAATGAAAATGTATATTTATGATTAAATACATACATATATATATATATATATACATATATATATATATATACTATATGTGTGAATTATATTGTATGTTTAGATTGTGTGATGTTGTTCATGTGGCCATACATAATCGTCTTCATTAAATAAGTCATTATTCATGCTTTATTTTATGATGCAATATACTCACTCAATTGAGCTTGAATACAAATTCATGTGGATGTAATGAGTTGAGAATTCCAAAAGAATTTTTGCATGTTTTAGTTTTCATATTAATTGGATGTTGATCATGAATTTGGCTCGTAATGGTTTTCTAAATTGATACCAAAAACATAGATTCTTTATTCCGGATATAATTTAATAAATGAAAGGTTTTATATTCTATTATAAGGATGCTCATCTTTACAAAAAAAATATATTATAATAAGAAATAAAATTTTGGAATCACACCACCCGATCTAACTTATATGTAGGTTAGATCAACTATGATGATATGATGGCATAATGACGTGACGATGATAACTCTTGATGATATACTAATAATAGTATGGTATAATGATTATGATATCATGTAATATTATGATGGTTAGAATGATGTGATGATATGTTATGATGTATGTATGTGGCGCTTCACTTAAATAAGGTTAGCCGGTCGAATGTGAATTAACTAACTTATAATAACTCGAAAAAGATCATTTCACTCGAATAGAATCAAGTCATTAATCTATCAAATGTGAGTTAGCCTTTAATAAGATGAAAATTATCTTAAAAAAATGTGAGATTAACGTGTAACGCGAATATAATTAATAGACATAATGAGATTCTCTATTTTAAGTGACTATCTACTATGTCTTAATTGTGTTGTTGTATTAGAGTGTGTGATGTCATTCACATAGCCAAACATAATCGTCATCATTGAATTATTCATGATTTATATGCTTTATTTAATATAAGAAAAAATAAAATTTCAACTCATAATCAATCGACAATGAGTGGAGTAACACATGTTTTTCTATATCGATTTATTGTTAGTCTCTTTATCAGTGTAAGATTCCGACATGCCCCTTGAAATTATAACTCTTTTGATTCATATATCTCGAACTGAATTTCATACTTTTTGGATCTGTAATACCTATTTGTGTCTACTGAAATTTGACACCATGTAAAAAACATAGGGTTCCAGCCCTAAAGCAATTATGACAATGAGAGAAGTAGTGCATGTCTTTTATATACTAGTCTAATACTAGTCCCCTTATCGATGTGTAATTTCAACATTCAATACATATACATCATGGTGTTGAATTTATAATTCCAATTTTTTGTTGTGCAGGTTTTAGTTTTCTTATGATTTAACATTAATGGTAGATTTTATGCGATTTTGATGATATTAATTATTTTCTTGTCTACTCTATTTAAATACTAACAAAAAAATCTTCAAAAAGGAAAGTAATATGCCTTCTCATAACAAGCAAACAAAACAAAGACGGATGTTACATTACATTCTACCTTTGCACCTTAAAGTTAGATACTAGACAAAGATACATGTGAAACTTAACTCATATGCTTCCGTTCCAACGATGTACAATAAATCTAAATTGAGAAAAGAATAGATCGTAGGCTGTAGGGGACAAGGAATCAGATTTCCTAGGAAGAGAAGGTTAGGTTGTATACATTATAGTATTACATTAATTAAGGAAATAAAAAAAAAGAATATATTCTTCAAAGACACCTATTGGTGTAGTTTTGTCAAAAAAATCAATACATTATAGTATTACATTAAAGAAATAAAAAATAGTGAATATATTCTTCAAAGACACATATTAGTGTAGTTTTGTCAAAAATCAAATACATTATAGTATTAAGAGAAAGTGGGACGCGTCTTAGCTTTCATTAGGTCGCCATCACTTTTTCACATATGACGCAGAAACCGCAAATTTATTTCTTTTTAAACAAACGATGGATAATGAAAAGGAATTTACATATATTGAAAGAGAAGTCAACGTAAGTGGAATGACCATTCTAATTAAAGGAAATTAATTTTAAAAATTATCTATGTTTTTTTATTAATAAAATAATTATACGTTTATGGCAACTTTTTACTCAATCATAATTATGATTTAAACAATATTATAGAATGTGTTCTTAATGTTTTAAAATGTAATATCCTCAACAAAACTTAAAATAAAAATAAAATATCATCAACAAAATTTATGATAGTTGTTTCAATATATGAACTAAATCAAGAAGGTTTCTATTATATATGATTGAAAAATTAATGATATTTTTCACGATANAATGATATTTTTCACGATATAATGTCAAATTGATATTATATATATATATATATATATATTCTTATATGGATCACAACCCGATTTTATTAGTTCATCATATGGTTTATAAGTTGATTTCACTAGCTGAAACACAAATTAAATGCAATATTCTGCTGCTTATTGGATTCAAACTCATAATTATGGAGAACTACTTGCAGTAAAAACTACTAGGTTACCTCTCTCCAACGATTATATTTTTTAAACATCAAATATTTAGTTTACTATATATTGTTATTTCTATGACTATATTAAAAAAAATATAATAAATGAGTCGAAACAATTTTAGTAATTTATTACAATTCTTGATTTTATTAATGAAACATTTCATAATGATCCCAATTTGATAATAAATTATGAAAACTCAAATTTTTTTTACTATATATTATTATTATTACAATTAAATTACATTAAATACTATGAACAAAACATTTCTTTATCGATTGAAAAAATAGAAAGTCATTGTTGTAATCATTTTCCCTCTCGTATATAAAATGAAGAACAAACTTCAAAATGTTAATTATTAAAGTAAAAATCGGTGCTATTTGATTTTATATTCAAATTTGTCTATTCTTTTCCCACCGCTAACTGCTTCTTAGCCACACACACAAACGTTAGTCTTATGGTTTAATAATATAAAATTATTTTAGTGGTCCTCCTTTTCTTTGTCATATTATATTAAAACTATAGATTGGTTCAAAACTCAAATTTTAAAATTCCAATTTTTTATTTTTATCGTTAGAAATGATTATTTTGACATATTTGAACTTTGCTTTCAACTCCTTATCCTCCACTACATCTACATTATTATATTTTCTTGGTTTGGTGTCTACTGTAATCATTCATAGCCCTGCTTACTTGGAAATATGTATATTATATACATATATATATATATATATATATATATCTACATTCAAAATATGAATGTGGTTATCTATATCTACATTCATATTTGCAGCATGAGATTAGCTGTTGTAACCGATGTCATCCGATGTCGAAATATAGATTAAATTCCAAAAGTCATAAAAATAAAAATGCAAAAAAAAAATGTTTTGTTCGGAAAAAATAAATTTTGTGTTAGACAGCGACGCACAAAATAAATATTTTTTTCGGTTTGGTTTGTTTTTTCTGTTCCTATTTTTATGTCCAACTCAACCGGTTATAGTAAAAAGTGGAATTTACTCTATTTTAGAGTAAAATCTAACTTCAACCCAACTCTATATACTACTCTAAAATAGAGTAACTTTTTTTTTTTTACAAAACAATAGAGTAACTATATTTTTCACTTTAAAATAAAATAGAATATAAATTTGGGTTAAAGTTGGATTTTACTCTAAAATAGAGTAAAAAAATGAAATTTCATAATTTTAAACTAAAAAAATAATATACATGAAATATTCTTGTTTAGAATGAAAAATAAAATAATTGATTCGAGTGAGACATAATTTAGAGTAATTTTGTTATAGATATACTTTAAAATAAAAAAATTAAAAAAAATAATAATGGGTAGGAGATCCTTACTAATTACACCATCTAAGACACCAAAGCTGTTCTATATTACTATATATATATATATATACATTGAAAGAGTTAGCTATATAATTTTGTCGCAGTTAGGTGAGAAATCATGATAACATGCATTATAAAAAAACGTTAATATGATGAAATCAACTAATTAATATTAATGCATATAAATTTGACCGAAATTGAACACTAGATATCTTAAAATAATATCACTAGGAAAAGGAAATGTCTCTAGTGGAAAATAACAAATAATAATAGTACAAAAATTCAAAAATAAAAAATATAATAAATAAAGATGATACCACTTTTAATTTGAGCACCACATTCTCTATTTCTCTTTCTATACATTTGTGTGTATATATATACACATAGAAGCTAAGCTTAAAAAAACAGAACTCATATTTCATCAAACATTACAAAATAAAAACACAAGAGATATAAATTAAAGAGAGAAGAAGATCGAGATGACAAAGATTTACCCAAAGGATTTAACAGTAAATAAAAGTGATGAAAGCTTATTATGTGTTAATAACAAGAAAGTTTTAACAGTGTGGAAGAAGTCACTTTTGTTTAACTGTGAAGGATTTACAGTTTATAATAGTAAAGGAGATCTTGTTTTTAGAGTTGATAATTACATGAATGGACCGACCGATAATATTCTTCTTATGGATGCTTCTGGCTCACCACTCCTCTCCATTCGCCGTAAGGTCAGTTATTTTTCTACATTTATGAGTTTAATTAAAGTTTATATATGTTTTATTATTGTAATTTTTTAGAGTTTTTGCTTTTGAAATTTGGAATTGTCAACGGAAAAATTATCTATCAAAGATGGAGAAATTTCAAAAATACATTTATATACAAAAAATCCAAAAATATTTTTAGTAAATCCTAATGAATTAATGTATTTTTGCGAAAATAAATTATAGATGAGTGTATTTCTTACGGTTACTCATCAAAATATAAGAATTTTATCATTATTATTCTTATCATAATTCTTAAAAAATTTAAATTGTCATGATTCATGTAAATAAAAAGCTGCAATAATCTTAGTTTTTTTTATAAATTATTATTATAATAGTAATCTTGTGTCGATTTATATAATAATTTGTATTTTTTTTTTCTTATATTATGTTTTAAACTTTTGAAGGAAGTTATAACTTTACCGATTGATCGTGAATGGTTCTAAAATTTTGAGAATCTCAAGCCAATTTTACAAAAATACCCTTTTCCTATATAAAAAAATTTCTAATATACATGATGATTAATAATTATTATATTATAGATGCATGACTAGTTTTCCTTAATTTCGACCGAACGCAACTCTTACCCGATTGAAAAGACAAATTTTAAAAGATCGTCTAGTTTTTTTTTTATTGAAACTTTCAATTTGAAATATGATATTAATATCTTATTATTTGTCAAAATAACTAAAAAAAATCTCATTTATTAACTGTTAAACGAATACATCAATTATCACAACAACTTATTTAATCTCTAATTTATTACATATAACCAAATAAATCTCTAATTATTTTTTATAATATAGTAATTCAATAATACCACAATGTTCTGTCTCTTAAATTAAATGATCGTTTTTACCTAATCTTTTTAAATTTAACGAATCCATTACTAATCTTTAATACTCTACAATATAACAGAGGTTGAGTTTGGGAGATTGTTGGATGGTATACAAAGGAGAAACCGAAAAAGATCCAATTTTTACCGCGAAAAAGAAGGCGAAAATCATAAGAAACAAGATGAGGAGTTTAGCAAATATTAGTAACAAGAAGATAATGTTATATGACATTGAAGGATCATATAGTGAGAGAAAGTGCAGAATTTTAGATGAGAGAAAGAATAAAAAGAAGATAGGAGAAATAAAAAGGAAAGATGAAGTAATTGGAGGAGTTCAATTTGGTAAAGAAGTGTATCAATTAATAGTTGATGAAGAAGAAATTGAGACTCAAATAGCAATGGCACTTATTATCATACTTGACCAAATGTTTCATTAATCTTATATTATAAATATATATCCATTGTATATTAGTATGTATGTATGTATTTTGGTCATAGATATGAAACAGAGAAAACTTTTTATGGTTTTGAAATTTTTATTTTAAAGGAAATTGATTGTATGTTCTTTCTAAATTTATCGATAATGCCATAATTTATCGATAAATTATCGTTTTAATAACGGAAAATTATTCATTGTATGTTCTTTCTGAATTTTGCCACCATAATTGTTCTAAGAAAAAAAAAAGATTTATGTTTTTATTGTGATTTATTGTAACTTTTTGAGTTTATACTAGCAAAATATATAGTGAAAATTTATGCTATAATATTTAATATGGCAGCTTCAAAATATTAATAGTGTTCAACAAGGATCATTTTTTTTATGATTTGTTAAAAACCAGAAAGAGCTAAAAATCCCATGACCAAATAAAAAGTCATGAGCCTATTCTTAGTTCAGATAAAATATTTATTTTTGTTAGAACATTTAAGAAAATATTGACTTTTTTTTTAATTTTATGTTTAATTTTGATATTACTTCATTTTGTTAGCTTTTTTTTCTTAAGTTTAAATTTTGATCAATTTAATTTGATTATTTGAGATGGAACATCTTTGTCTAGACTAAAATTTCTAGAATTATTATGTCTATATATTCTATTAAAAAGTTCGCATGAAGAATGCATGTTATGATAAAAACAAAAAGAATAATGCATTTTTTTGTTTGTTTATTTCTATATGTTATATTTATTTTATGATATATTTTATAAAGTTTGTATCGGTAAATTATAGTGTTTAGTTTTGAAGTAATGATTTAGAATATTTAATTATATTGATATGGTACGATACAACTTAAATTATGTTTATTTATATTACATGTCTTGATCAAACTGGATCTATCTGATAAATTAATATTATTCAGACTGATTTTAAATGATAACAGCCCACATTATAAGTTTAAAATCGAAATTTTAAAGTACATAATTAAAAAAATATCAAATCTTTCGGTGAACAATAATAATTTTTTTGAGAAGTTGATTTCATTCAACAAATGAAAAACAATATATATGCAAGTGGACGAACAATAACACTAAACAACAGTTGAAGCCTACGTGATTTTACCTTTTTAGTAATGATTTTGTATTAAGTGGAAAATTAATTAAACACTTCAAGACAAAGAAAAGAAAGCGTAGCTAGGACGAGTGATAACGATGAAAAACAAGTATTATTGTTCGTTTTGTAATCATTAACAGTAAAATGTAAAATCATGATCGTTTATTTATCAGTGGGTCGGTAATATATTCCATTGACTGGTCTTGATAAATACCAAATTTGAATATGTTAAATATTTTAATATTTTATTTTTAATTTCTAAGAAATGTAGTCGGATATATGGTAAGGCCATCTAGAGACAAACAAACATGTTCAATGTCAAGTTTTAACGATAATTTTCAATGATAGATCAGTAAATCAACAACTGAAAACATAAATTTGCATCGGTGTTGTTTTGCTTGTGGCTACTCCGGAGATCAAATAGAATAGTCAATTTTTTCGAGAATAAAGATATTTAAACATAATTCTTTGATAAGATTTTTAGTTTTAAAGGTTATGAGTTATTGTTGGGATATCTTAAGAGATTCTAGAAAATTCTAGAGCTTTCTAGAGAAGTGTAGAATTTTGTAGAACATGCCGGAAACCTCTAGAAAAATATAGAATTCTCGAGAAGCTTGTGGAAGCTTATGGAAGCTTGAAGATCCTCTAGAGTATTCTAGAGATGTGTAGATCCTTCCGGAAGCTTACGGAAGAGTATAGAAGATGATAGAAGCTTGTGGAATCTCTAGAGTATTCTAGAGATGTGTAGATCTTTCCAGAAGCTTAAGAAAGAGTATAGAAGATGATAAATTAAAAGCTTGTGAAACCTCTAGAGTATTCTAGAGATGTGTGGAACCTTTCGGAACCTTACGGAAGAGTATGGAAAGCTTGTGGAAGAATATGGAAGATTATGGAAGATGATGGAAGATGATGGAAGATGATGGAAGGTGATGGAAGAGTGTGGAAGCCTAGAGTGCGTGGAACATTCTAGAGAACTTCATGGGGAAATGAAGTAGTATAAATAGGTGAAGAACACTCATTTCCATACAAGCTAATAAGCCAAGCTAAGGTGAGAGTCAATCCACTTTCTAACGTGAGAAGCTAGTTAGAGTAAACCTCTTTGAGAGATAAAGAGAGATAGCTTGAGAAGTTCAAATCCTCAAGTGTTGAATTCCACCTTAGAGTGAGTGAAAGTTGTAAACAACAACTAGTGAGAAAGCTAGCCTCTTTGAGAGAGAAGAGAGATAACTTGAGAAGTTTCAATCCTCAAATTAAAGTTGTAAAAGACAACTTGTAATCCTACCATTTCTTTGGATAGTAAAAGAGTCTTTATATTCAAATCCTAAGTGCCTATCTTAACTTCACGAAGCGGGGTTTGGGTATAGCAGGACTTGAACCTGCGACAAAGATCGAGTTTTTCCCAACAATGGTATCAGAGCGAGGTTCAACTGAAATCAACATTAGCTCGTGTAGTTCAAGATGGATGATAGCATTGCCCATGATGGAGACATGTTTAAACTCACGGCTAACAATTACTCATATTGGAAGCAGATGATAAAAAACCATTTATATTGCAAGGATTTGCATGAACCCATCCTCAACAAAGAGAAGGTAGAAGGCAAAAGTGATGGTCAATGGAAGCTACTAAATGGGAAGGCCGTCGCTATGATTCGTAAGTACATCGATAAAACACTCTTCGAGCATGTTTCTACCTATACAAATGCTTATGCATTATGGACAAAGCTTGAGTCCATGATTCAAAAGAAAACACTTCGTAATAAAGCTAATTTAGTCCGAAAATTGGTGAATAACTTCAAAGGGCTCGTAAATCAATTGACAAAAATTGAGATGAATATTGATGATGAGTTGCAAACCCTTCTACTCCTTAGTTTCTTGCCGGAAAGTTGGGACACACTTGTAGTTACACTTAGTAACTCGTCTCCGGAAGGAAAGCTCGTCATAGATACCGTTAGTGATAGCCTTCTCGGTGAAGAAGCAAGAAGAATGGGGCGAGGTGAGCCTACTTATCCCGAGGTTAATGTTGTTGAGAATCGAAGTAGAAACGATTCTCGTGGGTGTAGCAAAAACCGAGATCCACATCAATCTCGAGGTGGATCCAAGTCACGCTCGAAAATTAATTGTTATTACTGTGGAAAGTTGGGCTACAGGAAAATGGAGTGTCGGTCTTTCAAAAGAGATCAAAAAGCCGATAATGTTAAACCCGACCAAATCAGTCCAACGAAGAAGCAAGAAGATAAAAACACCACCGCGGTTATTAAAGAAGATCTGATATATCTTGTTGGAGAAAGTAACACCCTGAACATAGCTTGTGATGATAGCTCTTGGATTATCGATTATGGTGCTTCTTTCCATGTTACTCCACATGGAGATTTATTTCCATAAGTAAAACATAGATATGTATTTCAATTTAAATAAATAGATATGAATTTAGATGTACATTATATTTATTTAGATAAACATTAATCTTTTATATTAGTTATATTTAATTTATGTTTTACTTAATAAGACCCATTTGTACTATATAAAATTATAAGATGTCTAAAAGAAACATTAATCTTTGGTGCGGTAAAAATTGAGATGAATTCATCTGGTATCGTTTTATACAGCTAAATATCGGAAGAGCGCTTTTAGAGCTGTGTTACTCGAACCAGCTCCAAACTCTTGGACCAGTTTCACGAGGTAACGACTCCATTGTTAAGGTTTCAGTCAATGCTTATGCTCTATATCTTCAACTGAGAAGACGAAGCTGATGATGGAAGGAAGAAGGGTCATAGCAAACCCTAGACCTTGCAGCGGTAGAAGAATTGTTGCTCAAAAGAGGTCTCGTCCTCATGGTTTCGTCAATAGCGTGCAGAAGCTTCAACGCAGAGAAATCACATCACGTATGGATCGAGCTTCCTCCATTAGCACCACACAAGAGAGATTCCGCAACATGCGTCTCGTGGTACTTGCCTTATGTTTAGGTTTCTTAATTTTTCTTTGTTTGCCCTAATTTGCCTATCGAATTTCAGCATTTTGTTGTAATCAGTACTTAGTTAACTTGAAAAAATTATCTCTCCATAAAGCCCGGTTGAGTAGAGCTTAATTTGAATGTTGAATTTCAGGAGCAATATGATACGCACGATCCCAAGGGTCATTGTTTAGTTGAACTTCCTTTTTTGATTAAAAGATCGAAAGTTATCGAGATTGTTGCTGCTCGGGATGTTGTCTTTGCTCTCGCGCATTCTGGTGTCTGTGCAGCTTTCCACAGAGGTACTTTGCTTCTTCTAATTTGAACCCCATTTTGATGCTTTATCACTGATATTTGATTCATCCTTAATGACAGAGACAAACAAAAGGATTTGTTTCTTAAATGTTAGCCCTGATGAAGTTATCAGGAGCTTATTCTACAACAAGAACAATGAATCTCTCATCACAGTTTCTGTTTGTGCCTCTGATAATTTCAGCTCTTTGAAATGCAGATCCACTAGAATTGAGTATGTTTACTCTCCTATCTCATATATTGCTGTCTTCTTTTGTTGTAGGTTACTTCTTGAAACTAATGTGTGTTTTTTTTGTTCTTTTGGTGTTTATTTCAACTATTAGATATATTATGAGGGGTCAGCCAGATGCCGGATTTTCCCTTTTCGAGTCTGAATCACTAAAGTGGCCTGGTTTTGTAGAGTTTGATGATGTTAATGGGAAGGTGCTGACATATTCTGCCCAGGACAGGTATATTCTCTGCTCTTTGTTACCCATATATTGTCTTACTTTGGAGTTTCTTGAACTGAGAGACACTGTTTGGTTTGATCTGCAGTGTTTACAAAGTGTTTGATCTGAAAAACTATACCATGCTGTATTCGATATCGGATAAAAATGTCCAAGAAATTAAGATCAGGTGACTTTTCTATCTGTCTTTTTCCCTTCTATGGTTCCTGTTTGCAAATATCGAATCAAGCTGGCTTTCTAAGTGTTTTGTGTACTTGATTGTATCAGAAAACTTGTCATTTGTGTGTGTGTGTGTGTGCTTACTTTTACCTGCATTAGTCCAGGGATAATGTTATTGATCTTCAAGAAAGCTCCAAGCCATGTTCCCTTGAAGATTCTATCAATTGAAGATGGTACAGTGCTCAAGTCTTTCAGTCATTTGCTTCACCGAAACAAGAAAGTTGATTTCATTGAGCAATTCAATGAAAAACTTTTAGTTAAGCAAGAGAACGAGAATCTTCAAATTCTTGATGTAAGTGATATAATTTTTTCTCGGTTCATTCGCTCTTTTATGTTTGTGTTTTTGTAACAGAGTTTTGTTTTGCTCGCATTTGTTATTGAAGGTTCGGAATTCTGAGCTAGTAGAAGTTAGCAAAACTGAATTCATGACGCCATCAGCATTCATATTTTTATATGAGAACCAGTTGTTTCTAACATTCAGAAACCGAAATGTTTCTGTGTGGAATTTCCGTGGAGAGCTTGTGACATCATTTGAAGATCATCTTCTTTGGCATTCAGACTGTAACACAAATAATATCTACATAACAAGCGAGCAGGATCTTATCATCTCATATTGCAAGGCAAACACCGAAGATCAATGGGTAGAAGGAAATGGTAAGGAAAACTAATATTATATTTTCTAGTTATGTTTGTTCTTTTCTGATGTGGAATTTCAACTTGCCCCTTTGACATGATAGATGATGACTTTTTTTGTTTGCTCATCCTGAATCGAATTCATACTTTTTCGATCGGTAATGCTTCTTAGGATTTACTGGACACTGATACTATGTAATGAAATATAGGTTTCAGTTTTAAATCAATTGGCCACTCGGAGTAGTTTATGGTTTTCATATTTTACTAGTTAAGATAATGGTCCTTTTTCGTTCGACCATCTCGATCGAATACCAATTGAATCCTGCCCTTTTGGATAGCTACCATGTTATGAAATATAGAATTTCAATTTAAAAACAATTGGTAATGAAAAGAGTAGGTCCTGTTATTCATATTTGTATGTTAGTTTTTTTTTTCCGATGTGAGATTTCAATAACTGAATTCACCATTTGAATCAATATTTGTGTATGGTCTATAAATTGTGGGGTTATATTGAGATATTGTTGTTGTGATGTGCAGCTGGTTCGATTAATGTAAGCAATATCTTGACTGGGAAATGCTTAGCTAAGATAAAAGCAAACACTGAAACTCCAAAGGAAGAGGAAGAGAGCAGTAGTAGCAATGTGAGGAACACAATGCAAAGAAAAAATGCAGTTGCTGAAGCTTTGGAAGACATAACGGCTCTCTTTTACGACGAAGAACGAAACGAAATATACACAGGAAACAGGCTTGGACTTCTCCATGTTTGGTCTAATTAAAAATCTCTGTTCATCATCATGTGATTGTTTAGATAGATATTAGCTATGGAGATTTGTGTATCATGGGTTTACATATTTACTAGGATTTGAGCAGCCATTGTTGTTGGGATGATGCAGGAACTGCTTTGTTGTGAGGTTAGGATGACCATTTATGGATACTAATATGATTTCTTTGCTTATGAGAAGTAAATTACAGCATTTGAATTAGTTTTTTGTCCTGGCACAGCAATATCAATGTTATGTCCTTTAATTATTCAATTAAAGGATTACGGCAAATTAAACTTTAAAAGTTTCTTTCAATTCGTAAAAAAAAAACTCCAGTTTTGACCAAGTAAATAAAAGAGAGAATTTGTTATATGCACTTTGGAAGGGATGTTTTAGGTATATACACATTTGTAGTTTATTTTTTTTTATTTTTTACACTTGTTTATAACATCGTATAACATCTTATATTGGTAAATAGAAAGTAAAATATCTCATAAATTTTGTTATAAGAAGTTATATGATATCTTATAACACCTTATAACACATTAGGTATATAAAACAAAAATAGGGTATGTGAAAGTATAATTCACACAAATTCTCTAAATAAAATCATGATGTTTTGTAATTGTGTATTTTAAATTCTAAAGTTTCAAAAATGCAAATAAAATTTTGAAATTTTCTAAATTACATAAAATAAACTTTAAATTTTCCCAAATTCATAGAACAAATCTCCAAATTTCAAAATTGTAAATTGAATCCCCTCGTTATAGACACTTTATGGTTTATTTTTTATTTAGCTCAATTTAAAGTTAAATTTATGGTTAATTAAATGTTTAAAAGACGGTTTAAACTTTAAAGTAAGATTATAAATTTAATACAAAAATGATTTACACATCTTAGAAAAATAATTAGAGAGGATACCATTTTGTTCTCAGCTAAATTAACCAAAAGTTTATTATTTGTTTTGTCAATTTATTCATTATTAGTTAGATATTATGCATTAATTAATATATGAAAATTATCATATTAAAATAGGGTTGAATACATTATTTTAATATATAACTATTAATTATAAAGATTGTAAATTATTTATTATTCCAGAAAAATAAAACAAAAAAAGTATTTTACTTTCATATTTTTCAGAATTTATATTCAATTTATAAAAATGTGGGAATTTGTTAGATTAATACAATAACATAATGAATTATACACTCAAAAATATTTTATGCTTTTTTTAAATTATAAAATTGTTTTAAATCTTACCACTATTGAATCTTTTGTGGGTTAAAATTGGTTGATTATAACATCTCTCTTTCAAAAATAAAATTTTATGTATATACAAATTTTACATGATAAATAAAATAGTAATTATGTACGAATTTTACACAAAAGATACTCTCCAATTAGCACTTCTAATTGACTTCTTCTAATTGACTTCTAATTGCAGCCTAAGCCCCAAAAAAAATGCAGAAGAGTGAACAATTTAATTATAGATATATAAGTAATTGAGTACCTCTAACAACTTTGTTGGTTCTTTTGATAGTATACGAGTCAAGATCCCTCCTCTCCGGCTTGATCTTAGAAGGAACACCAGGTCGAGTTTTCGCCATGAGAGCTTAGGATTTCTCACCGCAGAGATCGCTGGATTGAGCTGGAGTTAATTGTTTTCTTTTGTTTTCGTTTGCGTCATTAGAATTATACAGATATAGAAATTTAGATCAGAAGCTCAAGATCGATAGGGTGAAAGTGCCACAAAGAAAAGAGAGAGAAACTGAAACTCCATCGCTGAAAAGAGAAAGAAAAGAGAAAGAAAAGAGAGAAATCCCAACTGCCATTTTTTTGTTCTCAGACCAATAAATAAACGATACGTAGGGTAGCTTAAAAATTTCTTAAAAACCTTGGATAAGCATCAATCTTAAGTACATTCACAATTTTTTATTTATTTTTTTTATCCTAAATTAGCTAAACAATTACTTAAGCAATCACTAAACACTTCCATTGGAGGTGGTCTAACGTGTAAAAAATATAATGTTATGAAGATCATAATCATTATGAAGAAAATTTGAGAGAGCGACTGTATTTTTACATTTTGTATTTTTTTTGCATGTTACCGTTAGAAAATTAGCATTCACATCGCTCTCTTAAATTCTTTCAAATTATCTCGCCCAATTGAACTTAATTGTTAAAATTCTCGCGCATTATCGTTAAAAGTCTCAAACTTTAACAAGTGTGTCATATAATAACTCTTATCATCTTCTTTTCTTTTGTCTAAGAGCATCTCCAATGGTTCACTCTATTTTTTACACCAAAATGAAGTGACTTCATTTTGTAGTTGAGATTTACTCCAATGGTTCACTCTATTTCTTACTCTAAAAAAGAATATTCCCAAGTATATTCTATCTATATTTAGTTTATATTTATTAATTGTACCTCTTATTTTCAAATTTGCAAATTAACCCTTTTGTTTTCTTTATATGACTTATAATATTATTTAAAATAAAACTTTCATTATATAAATTTAAATAACTTTACATTACATCAAATAAAAACATAAATACATATAAAATTATTAATCAATACCATTAGTATATTTTTCCCACATATGATTAATTAAATCATTTCGAAGTGAAAAATGATCAAACATCATCATTTATGAAGAATTTAGAAGAAGGAAATAAACAACTTTTGGAACAATTAAAACAAAACAGTGCACAAAGAGATCTTCATTTCGAGATTCAAAAAAAGAATTATGCATTGAAAGAACTAGAGGAGGAAAACAAAATCTTATTTTATGACTTGAATTTCATACAAGATCCAAATATTCGTGCATATATTCAAGCTCAACAAACACAAATTTTACAAAAACGGAGTGTTCAACAAGAAGACGACCAAATTTCTCCTTCGTCTAGCTCATTTGGACAATATTTTAACAATATTGGTGGATGCGGAAGTGGTTTACCGGATTATTAAGTTTTTAATATTTGTTGTATTAAAATAATTTAATGTTGTTTTATTTATTTGCTTTGTATTTTTAAGTTTATGTTTGATTATNATTATAAATAATAAAATACCATTTATAATATTACTAAAATGAAAATTAAATAAAATATAATTGAAAAGAAAAGTTTATAAATAAAAAAATTTAACTCCAAAATTGAGTTAAAAATGAGTTTAATCCATTTATGAAGTAATTAGAGTTGAAAAATAAGTTATTCCAAAATAGAAGGACTAGTTTGTAAATAAAAAAATTCAACTCCAAAATGGAGTGGAAAATGGGTTTACTCCATAAATAGAGTAATTGGAGTTTAAAAATGAGTTTACTCCATTTTGGAGTGGAAAATAGAATACCATTGGAGATGATTTTACTTCAAAATGGAGAAAATGGAGTACCATTGAAGTTGGTCTAAGGTCATATGTTAAATATATACACTCGCTCTATTTAATAAAACCTCAAAGATCAACTAATATTTTAGATAAACATGATGGATATTTCAAAATGGTGAATCGATGAATGTAAGATTTTAGATAATCAAATCAGTAGAGTTTATAAGTCGATGAACGTAAGATTTTAGATAATCAAATCAGTAGAATTCATAAGTTTAACAAGATGAGGTCTTGCATAATTCAATTCTCCAATCAATTCCACCACACACTTCATTGACCATCAATTACAAACATCATGATTTTATTTACATCGTTAAAGCTTGAAGGTTTTATTTATTCTAATCCGTTAAATTAATTTTAAAAAAAAAACATAGGACAAGTGATGTCATTATCAATGTCATATGTCGTCCATCTAATTATTAAATTAATAAAAGGAATATTGATAAAAGTCTGTCAAATTAATTATCAAAATTAGTTATTAGTTAATTAAAGTAAAATCCATTAATAAAAATAAAATAATGTTTTTTTTGCAAAGAAAAAAATAATTTAAAATATGACAAAATGAATATAAGCTTTAAAATTCTTAATAAAATAAGAAAAATCTAGAAAAAATGGTGAAGATGAACATGATCTTGATGCACTAATTGAAGTAAAAAAGGTTCATCTTAGAGATCGAAACAGTACAAAATGATAATATCCGATTTGAACAATTTATTTGTCAATTTTAGAAAAAAATCAAGAATAAAAAAACTCATTATTCACTTCAAAATGGGTTAATTGTGAAGGTGTTTGCGATGGGATTGTATCTTTCGGGGAAAAGCTTCTTTTGTGAGATGTTTGCGATGGTACTGTAGCATCCACTGCAATACCTTTGCAAGATTGATATATATATATATATATAATT
>KE152007.1:12128-28337 GCA_000411095.1 Aethionema arabicum | reverse complement strand
TTTTTTTTTTTTGTTGATTTTGTGTTTTTCAATAGTTTTCAACAAATTTTCTGGTCATTTTCAGGTCCCGCCGCCGGTGATGGTAGGAATCGGAAGCTCATAAGTAGGATTGATGTAGTGATGATGAAGATCATGTACTTCCAAGAACAATGATACTTGAAGCTGTGAGGTAAGGTAGTTTTATGATGATAATTTGGTTATATTGTTCATATTGGCTGAGAGAATAGGAGTGTGAGACTGTGAGGGTCATTTGAAAACTTGGCTCTCATACCATATGAGATTATGAACTTGTACGTTTTGATTAAGTTGCACGTACAAGTTGTATACAGAGGTTTTCACAACAGTCTTCCTAGATTGTAGAAATTAGGGTTGGATATTTTATCCGATCCGAATTAATTCGATCCGAAGTATTCCGAAATATTCCGATCCGAAAATTTATAAAATCCGAACGATTCTAAATTTTTTTTAGTTTGGATTTTGGTTTAAATCTGAACCAAATCCGAACAATCCAATTAAATTTTAAATAAAAATAAAATTATCATTAATTATATCCAAAATAATAATGTGTGGATTTAAAAAAATAATATATAAAAAAAATGTTTTCAAGATTATAAGTATAATTTTTATTTGTTTTTGTGTGATTATGATTTCGATCCGATCCAAAATCCGAACCGATCCAAACTTTAGGATCCGAATGGATCGATTTTTTTTAAATCCGAAAGATCCAAAACCCGAGAAATCCGAACCGAACCAAAGTAAAATTAAAATCCGAATGGTTCGACTTTTTAAAATCCGAAAAACCCGAAATTCGAAAAATCCAAACTGAGCTACCCGAATATTCCGAACATCCAAGCCTAGTAGAAACAAATAGATTACAACAACCTAATAGAATCCTAGAATATCCTCTGCTAGTCTTCACTAGTGATTTGAGAAGAGCCACACTTAAAGATCGTAGGAACTGATCTAAAAATCAAGGGGACTGATCGTGGCAACTCTAAGTTGTTCGGGGAAAGAAACTGAACATCGAAAATTTAGGCAAAACCACAAATTTGGTTAAGGTAAAAGTGTGACCGTGGGTTGATTTGGGTTTGCATGTTCGGGACTTAGTTTAATATTTATAAGTGATTGTTGCATGGTAAACACTCAAACTTAACAAAATAATCAAGCATATGTTCAATGATTGAACTCAAAACATGGTTGTTCGCACGTGACATAACCATGGGAAATTGAAGGGTACGTGGTTCAAATCATGGTTTCGATATCAAACCAAACGTGACTAGATCATTGAAACCATATAAAAGACTTAAACGCACACATAACTTATATTACTTTTGTCTCTTGACTTTCAGGTATTAATGGTGAATTCGACAAATATAAGGAAAAGAATGCAAAGTCTAAGGTTATATGGTATGGATGATGATTATGCCGACCATCATGCATGATATTTAGAACATTGAACAAAACTGTTTAAAGCTTTTATCTAAAATTGGCAAGCAAAGCTTTTCATATTGTTCCAGAAACTACAAAATCTCTCAGAGACAAACATGAGAGATTGATTTGGTAAGAACAGAACAGTAAAAATCACCAAGATGATGAGAGAAAGTTTGAACAGTTACCAAACATAAGTGGAGAATACTTCTATGTTGCAGTTTGGTAGATTTGATGAAAGAGTTTCAGAACTGAGACTTATCGATTGTGTCGAAGTAGGGATGGTCCAATGCTGTTTTTGCTGAAATCCTCTCAGCTGGATTGTACTTCAACATTTGCTGGAATTTGTTCAAAGGGTTAAACATAATAAGTTCACCAAGACAATAAAGCCGTTAAGCTACATGAAAAAAGCAAGTAAATGTTCGTGTTTTAGTTTGTTTAATGTACAGGGCACTTATTTACAATGTTCATGTCTTAGCAACAATGTTAGGGCACTTAACAGCAGTGTTCATGTTCTAGTGCTATAATCTAGGGCACTTATCAACAATGTTATGGAATTTAACTGCAATGTTCTAGTGCTAATCTACGGAATTTATCAGCAATATTCAGGTTTCAGTGCTTTAATCTAGGGAACTTATCAACAATGTTTATACTAGTCTGTGCATCTAGGGAACTTAGCAAAAATGTTAGGGAATTTATCAGCAGTGTTCAGGTTTTAGTGCTTTAATCTAGGGAACTTATCAACAATGTTCATGCTAGTTTGTGCATCTAGGGAACTTAGCCACAATGTTAGGGCATTTATCAGCAATGTTCAGGTTTTTTGCTTTAATCTAGGGAACTTATCAACAATTCATGCTAGTCTGTGCATCTAAGTGCATTGTGATATAATCTGGGGCACTTATCAACAATGTTATGGAATTTAACAGCAATGGTCATGTTTTAGAATGCATATAAGAAAAATTTGGAATTTTACCATGAGAAGGTCAAGTCCTTCTGGGGACAATGATGGAACAGAATGTGACAAGTTTTGCGGCTCCCATTTTGGATAGACATGCCAGTCACGCAGTTCAGTTACACCCGGCCATTGCTCATTTGTTGGTGTTCCTAGCAATCTCCAAGAGACAAAAGAACATGATTGAATTACAATCTAGACTAGATTGTCAAATAGAAGACCAAGAACTTAAATCAGTTCAATCCAAGAAAACAATACTATTAAACTGGTTCTAATATCAGTAATTATCACGCCATACGCCACAATAGCATCAAACCCTGATATAAAAGCAAATGCATATAGGTGGAAGGTAAATCCAACAAGAAGCAAATACCTGAAAATATGAAGAAGTTGCTGGTACTCAGAATCACCAGGAAAAAGAGCATGTCTCCTAACCATCTCGGCTGCAAGTTTTGTGAAAGGTGGAAACAGAATTAAGGAAGATAGTAGAACAAAATTGGCATTCAAAGGTTAGAGATACAGGGGAAACTGACCAAAGATGCATCCAACAGACCACATGTCAACCCCAGTAGAGTAATGAGTGGATCCAAGGAGAACTTCAGGAGCTCTGTACCAGAGAGTAACGATCTCATGCGTGTAAGACTTAAGAGGGACAGTGAAAGCACGGCCAAGACCTAGATCGGCAATCTTAAGGATTCCTTTCTCCTTGTCAAGAAGAAGATTCTGTGGTTTAAGATCACGATGGAGCACACCGTGGCTGTGACAGTGAGCCACACCCTTGCAAAGCTGAAACATAAACCTCTGGATAAGAGAAGGATCTAGAGGTCTAGGATTGTTACCCTTTTTGTGCGAATCAATGAATTTCTTAAGATCAGTATCGAGAAATTCAAAAACGAGATAGAGATTGGACTTCGGGGACTGTGGAACAGGTTCCGATGGCGAATCTACGTCATTAGATTGATGAACATGCTCAACACAGAGGAGTCGAACGATATAGAGAGACTGAGATAGCATCTGGAGAAGAGAAATTTCACGAAGAGCAGTAGGTGGTATTCCTTCTTCATCCATTTCAAGTCGTGTCTTCTTCAACGCAACATACTTACCAGTTGCTATCTCTTGCGCCTTGTAGACTTTTCCATAAGTTCCTTCACCGATTTTGTCGAGCCTGCGGTACTTCTCCATTGGAACCCTAAGCGCCTTTCTGATGAGATCTGATTGCTCTGTGCGTCGCTTTGCTTTTTATAACGTTAACAGTTTCTTAAATGAGAGAGTTTAAACGTGGCATCTCAATTCCCGCTCCTCCCGCTCCTTTTCATTTTGAATTCTTGCCAGATGTCAATAATTATCTTAACCTACTTTTCTTTTTATATTACCTTTGAATAGTTCGATATAGTGGTTAAACATTTAAAAACAGTTATTTAATGGGATAAAAGTAAATTATACCCCATAAAATAGTAAATAGACATAATTTACTTTCGATTTTAAAGTGAGCAAATGCACTCTCGAAAATATAATTTGATAAATTATACCTTAACTCTCCATCAAAACGTTGTTAACATTTCCGTTTAGTGTTTCTTTAATGAAACGATGCGTTTATACATGAGAACAATAACAAAGATATATGGCAAATCATACTCTGAAAATACTCGCAAAATGTACCCTGAAAAAATGTAATTAGACAACATTTTTCAATTATATTTGCAAATGTGAGAATATACTCTGAATGGTGTTGTTCTTGTTTTACAGATTGCCAATGATATTCATAGTCTCATTAGTCGTGATCCAAAAGGAACTTCATTTACGTTTGTCCTACTTGGAAGATTATAAATTTGGGTTAAAGATGAAGATACAAAGGAATAAAAAACTTAAACTAATCGAAAAGTTCATTCAAATGCAACATTAACTATGGAAGAAAAAAAGAAAGTACAATGGATAAATGCAATTGGGAAGGAGCTTGCTCAAATTGAAGAATTCAAAGCTAGGCTAGTGTTTTTTTATCGACAATTTAATGCATTTGTGTAAATTATTTTATAGACAATTTAATATTGAATTACATAGTTCCAAATTTGATGTGAAATTTAATGTTGAATTACATGGTCCCAAACTTTATTTTTCTCAGTTTCATAAAAATTGAAATTCTTTGTTTCATAAAATCTAAACTTCAAACTTGAAGAAAGATTAAAATTCTTTGTTTAGCTACAAACATGGGAAAAGATAAAAAAATTTATCAAATATATCGTCAAATTTGATGTGACAAAAAAGAAAAGATAAATGTAAGTAAATCATGTACCATGTATTCATTAAGAAGACAATATATATTCAAAACATACAAAATTAACATTGAAATAGTATCACTCTACCAACTAAGTCAATACTACTAACTAAGTTAACTTAATTCACAACAAGCAAACATGTAATATCTAATGTCCACAACTCAGACATCATGCGAACATAAAGTTTACATAAATGTCAAGAGCTTTTAGAAGTGTTAAAATCAGGTCTACATAAAGTCTAAAATAAGTTAACCAAAATGGTTAGAGTTTTTGTCAAACCAAATACAGAGTATACGATTCTTAAGAAACTCTCACCAAATTCGTTCGTTTTGAGAAATTTACAAATCGCCCATTTATCCACGATGTCCACTTGACGGTGCTCAACCGAATCGAAACCCAACTCGCCAAAGTCCAAACCGAAGCTAGACGAAGATGGTTATCACTTTGTCGTAAGTAAACCTTCTACCGTGAGTTTTCTATGGAGTTAAGTACAAGAAGAAAAATTTGTCCAAATACAAATATGCATAAGTTATTAAAAGCAATTATATTCATATTAATGACAATTATGTAATTATATGATTTTCGATTGGTGAAATGGATATAAAGAGTCATTTCCAAAAGTTGCAATTTCATAGTCCAATCTTAGAAATGATGGCAAACATTGATCCATTTAAAAAGATTTTCCTTTAATAAATCATATTAATTTAAATTAAATAAAAATAAAAAATAGGAGAAAAAGAATAAAAATAAAAGTAAAAAAACAATCTTTCCGAAACAAAAAAACAATCTTTCCGAAACAAAAAAACAACTAATTTGTATACGTCATGAGAAAAGAAAAACGAATAGACGGGACGATGCAATTGCAAAACTCGAACATTGAGTTCATATAATGAGAGAACTCCATAATAATTTTGGTGTCCATTAGTGAAAGATTCCTTTAGTTTCTCAAAGGGCATCTCTAATGTATTATTCTATTTTTCACTCTAAAATGGAGTTGAGTTTTATTCTGATGTATTATTCCATTTTCTATCACAAATATAATACGGGAAATTTGGCAAAATAAATATTTGAGATACCTTTTAAGTGTTATAGACATTTGAAATCTGTTTTTAGTTTTATAAACACCAAATAATATACAATGACGAAATTGCCCCTGATTTTTATTTACCCTAAAAATTACCCTTTTCTTTAGCCGTCCTTAGAGAGAGAAAGAGAAAGCGAGAAAGAGAGAGAAAAAGAGAAAGAGAAAGAGAAAGAGAAAGAGAGAGAAGATAATGGTGGTTGAGTTTACAGATCTGAGAAGGAAGTGAGTCTCGAAGTCGAAGACAACCGGGATGTAGACTTTTTCTTTTTCTTGTTCGATTTTTTAAAGATTTTTCCAGCTCTAGCTTTTTATGGGTTTTGTATTTTCAAATTTTGTATTTTTTTTAATGTTAGGGTTTTTCTGGATTTTTTTGTGTTTTCCTGGGTTTTTCTAGGTTCTTCTGGGTTATAATGTTCCATATAACTGCTTATGATATATTTTAGGGATTCGTGTAGTATCTGTTGACGCAATCATATGATTTTGATAAGATGTAATCGTAAAGAATTATAATGGTCCTTATAACCTCATATGGCAGGTTTGATTTCATTTATGGACCATAAACTCTCTGTTTATGACAATTCGAATTTGATATCAGTTATCATTAGGAATCACAATGACTCTTATAACAGCTTATGACAAGTATGAACTGATTAAACATTAAATTTTCTGTCCATCACCATATGATTTTGATAAAATATAATCATAAGGAATTATAATGTCTTTATAACATCTTATGACATGTTTTAGGTTCATTTATGACAATGTACGAATTTGATATCAGTTATTATTATGAATCATAATGGCGCTTATAACAGCTTACAATTCGTGATTTAATCCCACATAAACTGTAATCGCTGAATCAACAAAAAATCAGCGACCCCACTAGATCTTGACTCTCAAAATTCAAAACCCAAGTACAAAATTGGCGTTTCCAACAAATCCAAACATATCCAAACATATTCAAACAGATCCGAAACCCCAAAACCCAAGAAAACCAAAACCCTGGAAAAAAACACTTTTAAAAACCGTGTGTAGAAAGAAGAAGAGGGAGATTAGGTTTTAGTATAGGTCTTCTCAAGATGTTCGAGGAAGAGGAAGAGGACGAAGATGTCCGAAAGTGAGAAAGAAGAAGGAGAAAACGTGAGAAAGAGGAAGAAGTCCAAAAATTTTAGACCTGAAATTTAATTTGGTGGCTGAGCCGTATAGAGAGATGGAGATTAGGAGACAACTCCATTAGGTCAACTAAAATGATACCAAGTTGTGTGGAAATGTGCTTTAGTCTTTTACCTAAACTCAAATGTGTATAAAATACAAAGTTATTTTTTGGGTCTAAAAAACACAAGTAGGCCCACTAAATATCTAAAACAACCAATTTCTCAATATAATATTCTAAGAAATATTCTTCTTTATATATTTTTTAATTGTTAAAATAACACTTTATTCATTTAAGTAGTCCACTAATTTTGTTTATAAAAATAAATTATGATATATATTTAAAATAATTGTTAAACCATACAAAAAATATATTACACGTTACAAAGGCCACCAACTGGTCATTTCACGATAGCAAAACACGATTGAAAAGTTCCGAACACATGTTCAACATTTTCTCTACATGCTTCTTGTCATGTAGCAAAATATTTATTTTTTCACCAATTGGCTTGTGAATAGTTTGTACTATAGTGGATCATTTTTTATATATACCATCAACCAAATAATAACCCATATTATATAGTTTTTCTTTGAATGATATAACGAACTCGTGGATCCATTTTCTATCACAAATATAATATTCTAAGAAATATTCTCTTTATATATTTTTTAATTGTTAAAATAACACTTTATTCATTTAAATCACAAATTAGCCCACTAATTTTATTTATAAATATAAAGTACGATATATATTTAAAATAATTTTTAAAACATACAAAAAATATATTACACGGTAAAAATACCACCAACTGATCATTTCACAATAGCAACACACGATTAAAAAATTCCGAACGCATGCTCAACATCTTTTCTACATGCTTCTTGTCATGTAGCAAAATATTTCTTTTTTGCACCAATTGGCTTGTGAATAGTTTGTACTATGGTGGATCATTTTTTATATATACCATCAACTAAATAATAATCCATATTATATAGTTTTTTCTGACATGGTATAAGGAACTCATGGAGCAACACCTTGAGCAAGATTGGAGAAAGGATAAGAAGATTCCACTATATTAATATCATTATTGGTACATGACATTCTAAAATAAGCTAGTCATATCCAAATATTATAATCTGCAACAATTTCAAAAATTATTGTTGGTGTTCTACTACAAACATCATGTTGTCCTACCGAGACGGTAGGACAATTTTTCCACTTTTAATGCATGCAATTTAGACTATCTAGAATTCTTGGAAACCTCTCGTTTTCACTAATGTAATGAAGTCTGGAAACATCATTCGATGTTGGTGACCGTAAATATTGCTCTGAAAATATATAACGATGTCTTGGAAAATTCTTTTCATGCTTCCGATTGTTATTGGTTCGCCTATCTTTACGTACTCGTCCATTAGATCTGCTGGAAGAGCATATGCTAACATCTGAAACATAGTCATCACTTTCTGAAAATGTGATAAACCAAGTCTACCCATGGTATCCTTTCGTTGCACGAAGTAGTTATCATGACTTTGAACTGCATTAATAATACAAAGGAATAAAGAACGTGAAACATAACATCATTATAGACAAGAGTTTCTGAGAAGTAATCGTTGACCAATCTATAATGAGCGCTTTCTCGGTCTCGATGGATGAATGCACGCTGAGGAACTGACCCCCCACAAATCACTTGATTGGTTTGTTGGCTGATAAGATATTGCATAATTACATTGTTTTTAACGATATCAAAATTTATCGTTTCTTCTTCATGATCCAAATCATCTGTTATATTCATAGTTTCATCATTTCTAAACCAGATCATGATGAATAACAAGAAAATAGACTTTTGAATTTAAAACTTATTTTAGTAGCGAAAATGAAAGATGAACAACGTAATATATTGTGTGGGTTATGATGACTAACATAGAGATGGTATTTATATAATGTGAGAACATTGGAGTATGCTCTATTTTACTCAAGATTTTTATCTTTTGACGTTGTTTTCCCATAAGCATTCATAGTTGGTCTTTTTATACACAAACTAAGACCATATGCATCAGTGAGAGACTCATTTGAGTCTTTCACCATATATAATAATATTATTTTTATTTAATTTTAATGAATTTTTTTAATAAATATATTTTAAAGCTAAACCAATGATAATGTGACATGTATGCAATGAGTCTTTCAAAGAGTCTCTACGAGTCTCTTTAATGAGAGACTTATACTAATAAATTCTCCCAAAATATGAATTTTCTAATATTTTTTATTATTTAAATGGTGAGAAACTACCATGAGAACCCCTTGATGCAGATGCTCTAAGTCTTAGCATGATTTTTTAGTGGTCAAATTAAATGGTTTTTTGCATAGTCAAATCTGATAGTTTTTGCATAACATAATAATAAGTTGGTCTTTGCATGGTTAAGTCATTGGTTGTTGCATATGTAAAATTCTACGGTTTTTGCATAGTCAAATTCAATGATTTTTGCATCGTCAAAGTCTTTACATGGAAAACTACATAGTCTTTGCATGGAAAATTACATAGTATATGCATGGTCTTGCATGGTCAAATTGATTATCAGAGGGAAACAAACTTACCAATTGTGCTACTTTGTCTTGACATTTTTATATGAATTTAGGTTGAAATATTTTAAAATATTTTATTTTGAATTCAAGAATTTCTGATTAAATATTTTACAAATATCAATATATTAGATATATTCAGTTTTTATGAATAATTATATGGAATCATATCATCTATAATATGAATAATAAAAAAAAATAAGGATTATTTGTAAGAAGAAGAGTTTTGGGTAAAAATGTGTTTGCTATATTGGTAGAAGAGATTGAAGAACGTCATGATTTGGAGAGACTACGAATATGAAGACGATCAAAGTTCGAAGATGAATGATTTGCTATTTAAGAAATTAGTTCTCGAGGTAAATTCGACCATTCCAATCTCCTCATGTCTTTGTTTTTTTTTTGGTTTGTTTATTGAAAGTGAAACCCTAAGAATATTATATATAATTTTTTTTCGTTTTCTTTTTCTAAGGGGATATGTAAATTGTCTAATTTCTTAGATTTACTTAAAATATTTTATGTATTTAAGAGAATATTTACTTGAGTTTATGTATTTAAAGGGAATATATATTGCTTGTTTTCTTAGATTTACTTTTTCTTTTCATAATCACCAACGTTCGGAGTTTATGTACTTTAACCACACTTCAATACTCCCTCGATACGCCAAACTATGATCGTCATCCAAAACAACAACAAGCACATTCATACACTTTTTTTATCTTCGTTTTCACCTTCTTCTACACCGTCAACGCTATCTGCATCACTGATATTTAAACCTTCATAAGAAGGTAGGTCATTGACTTGCTCTTCATCATCAACATTGTCTCTTTCATCATTGACATCATGGCTAATATCCTCTTCGCCATTGTCATCATCATCAATGTGTCCATCACCATAGCTGTAACCATCACCATCAAGGTTATCGTCACTCTAACTACTTTGTTTCGATGACGATCCACCAACTTTCTTATTTGATACATATAGACAAACTACCATTGTCTTAATAATGTTCAAGATAATCTTATTTAACTATCCGTCCTAACATACACCGGAGGTGTTCTCTAGGACATCTTCTCCATAACATTTTCAGACAATTCGTATCCAATATCAATTGAACCTGCATCTTCTCCTAATTCGTACTCTGTCACCCCATCTTCACGAATTCTCTCACTCTCGCATCTTCTTCAACTCTTATTATTTTTCCATCTCTAATGATGCCAACTATAAAACTCCACCGATCATCGATATTCCACTCACCGAAGCACACAAATAATTGACCATCTGTAACAAAAAAATGTAACTCACGTCACACACTGCTTTTCTCAAATTTAGACAACTTTTTTCTACATAAGTTTACCTAAGTCTACCTGAATTTAGAGTTTACCTTCATTTTTTTCTGTGTTGGAGCTACCCTCCACTAATTGGGTCCGTCTATCTAATTAGGTCTACATGGATGCTACTTTTAAAGTCTACCTAATTATGCATACTACATTTATACCAAAGGACAAGAGTTAGATATATTAACTTCATCGACCTAGAGATGTTCGCCTCCACGGTGTCTTCTACGGTTCTGAAAATCATCAGAAATCGAGCTTTTCCCACACCAAATAACAGAAGATCAGGTAGAATCGTAAACCCTAGAACCCATGAACTTAAGCCTAGAAATCTGAACCAATGTTGTTTTCGTCGATGACATAGCTACGAACTGTGATTCAAAATCATCGCTCCAACTACGACGAACGTCTTCCCAAATCCTTGATTCTCTTGTTGGAGGATTTTATTGGCGCTTCAAACTCGGCCGTCGATGGAATAAGGGCAATTTCATCTAAATTTTTTAACTTAAAATATATCAATTTGCATTCATTAATGACATTCTTGGTAATAACTCCAACTCCCTCGTTCCTTCTTAGGAAAGTCATGGTTTGGTGCATGCCTTTTTTTGCTTGTCTCACAAGGTTTTTGGACCTTATGGAGAATCTACTTGAGCGCTTTACCAACTGGTTAGGTTACTTTTATCTGATAAACCAAGATCAGAGTTTATGTACCCTTATGATAGTGGCACAGCTGGGTGCATATCTATCTTAATTACCTCATGGTGAATGGTTGGGGAGTGGTTTTATGGGTGACAAACTATTGGATAGGATTTCATTTCATCATCCTCGTTGGTTATCTTATTCTGGGAGCACACCTGAGGGGATTTTATGACATGTGGATTAGAAATTATCCTCTGTTGAGCCAGCTAGTTAGGTATGCTGGAATCATTGGAGTTTTACGTCTATTTGTGAAGGTGGTTGATTTGATAGATAGCGGCTCATCCAAATATCTCACTATATGTTACTATATATGCTTTTATATGTAGTTTCTCTGAAACTATTTAGAATGTCTAACATATATAGCACAACCGATGGAATTATGTCAATTACCGTTATGGTAATTAAACATATGGAGCATGTAAAGGAGCCTATTAAGATGTGTCTTTATGGTATACTTTGTCTTCTCTTGTGGTTCAAAACAACAATGCCAAATCGGAACAACGTTGGAGCAAACGCTGGAGCAAACGTTGGAGCAAACGCTGGAACAAACGCTAGAACAAACGCTGGAGCAAATGCTGGAATTCAATTTGAAACTATTGGTTTGGTTTAAACAAAGACACTATGATTTAGTGTATTTCTATTAAAACTCAGTTTGTTACAACTAAGTTTGTTAATTTTTTTTGTTAAAACTAAGTTTCTTTGAGGAAAAAAAAACTTCTAACTCCCATAGTTTTTTTTCATGAAATGTTATTTCTCAAAAAATCTAAAATTATGTATTATTCTATTAATTAAGTGCAAAAAATTAGATGAAGAAAAAAAAATGAAAAAATAAGTTATTTCATCAAATTTTTCTTGTAATATATTGTCAAAAAACAGGTATAAAGAGCGAGTGCATGATGGACACGTGTTTTCCAATTTACAAACCAAAATTGCTCCAATTTTTTATTTTTATTTTTTCCAAAAATTGCTCAAGTCTACGATTCAAATCATTATCAACCTTTGCAACAGTCTTCCTCGCTGTCTCCTTCAACATTTCAAACCTCATTTTGTTCCCATCTAACTCTATTAAACGGTGAAATCTCACCATCTAAATTACAAAATTATAAAAGTTAAAACAATTATAAAATTATAGTTTAAATAAGAAATAAAAAGAAAATGTTGAAGAGGAAAAAAAAAGTGTTAAAAGAAAAATTAAAAGTGAGGCGTCTTTCCTGCATAATTCACATTTGGTGTCTTCCCTTCCTTTCTCTCACTACATCTACCATTTTCGCTACATCTTCGTTTCCTAGAGAGAGAAAGAGAGATAGAGAGAGAAAGAGAGCGAGATAGAGGGAGGAGGAGGACTTTGAGCACAAGCCATGGCTGGTTTGTACAATAACTCCTCCTACTTCTCGTCTGCTGGAGCTGCTTCTCCTCAGATTAGAAGCAATCCTGAGATCGAGAGGTGCGTACATAATCAACGCAATTTCACGCGTTTTTCTACTTCTCTTGCCAATTTACTTTTCCTGTTCTCTGCAGCAGCCCCTACCTATCGGAGCTTCTCGCCGAGCATCAAAAGCTTACTCCATTTATGCAGATTCTACCAATCTGCAGTCGCCTCTTAAATCAAGGTTCATCTTCTTGCTCTTTCTTTATTTGATTTGGATCTCTAATTGCCTCGTCTCTCTACTCTGTGTCTTTAGCCCTTTCAAAACCTAGAAATCAAAGAATGAGATCAAAGTTAATCTCTATTCAATCGAGTATAATTGCTACAAAGGAAGTATGTGATTTGATTTCTTTAGTTCGTATGATTGATCTTGGTGCTGTGGATCCAAATGTAGCTAACATCACCTAATTTAGTACTAGACTTAGTTCAAGATTTCAAGTGTTTGTGTTTATGGTTCATATCAAGGTTTTGTTGATTTGCAGAGATATACCGTGTATCTGGAATGATGTCTAACCAAGGATTTGGTGATTTTGATAGACTCAGACATAGAAGTCCAAGCCCCATGGCTTCTTCTAATCTTATCTCTAATGGCTGGAACCCTCTCTCTCAAGAGGTATCTATCTCTTTCATTACACTGAATCAGTTTTCCCTTGGTATTGATCTTAGTCACACATTTCTATAAATTGCGATCTGCTCTTTTTAGTGTTCTGTAGGCTTTTCACCTTTAACAATGCCTTAGTTTGTGCCAGAGTACTAGAAATAACTAAAACTGTAGGAATTTGATAGAGATCAGTTACCTTTGCTTTTAATCTTACTTGGGATTCTCTTAGACAGTAAAACATAAGCTAAAATTGTGATTTTGGACAGAGACTAAGTAGTGGAACACCTGGAATGAGTATGGATTGGCAAGGTGCACCGGGAAGCCCTAGTTCATACACAGTGAAAAAGATATTGCGTTTGGACATACCTGTAGATAACTTTCCAACTGTGAGTAGTTATCTTTTAACACTCATCCTTATAACTCTCCAGTAAATAACATTTTTGTGATGTTTCAATCCTTTTTTCGTCGGTTTTATCAGTTCAATTTTGTTGGAAGACTTCTCGGACCTAGAGGAAACTCGTTAAAACGCGTGGAAGCGACAACAGGTTGCCGTGTATTTATAAGAGGAAAAGGGTCAATTAAAGATCCTGAAAAGGTGAAGCCACTTATTATTCTCTCTTACCAAAACAAAGTAACAACAATTTAATTGACCATTTTAGGGTTTTGAATTATTTAGGAAGAGAAGTTAAGAGGAAGAACAGGATATGAGCACTTGAATGAACAGCTTCATATCTTAATAGAAGCAGATCTTCCAGCTAGTATTGTTGAAATAAGACTTAGACAAGCTCAAGAAATTATACAAGAGTTACTAAAACCTGTGGTACAAGAGTGTTATACAATATTACATCTCCATTTTTATACTTGATTTTGCTCTTTTACTAATTGGAACACAACTTTAAACAAAAGGAGGAGTCTGAAGATTTCATAAAGCGGCAGCAGCTGCGGGAACTCGCGTTGTTGAACTCGAACATAAGGGAAGAGAGTCCGAGTCTGAGTCCGGGGCCTAGTGGTAGCGGTGGAGGCAGCATTTGGCCGTTCAATTCAAGTGGTAAACGTCCCAAAACAGGCTGCTAAGGCTAAGGCTAAGGCTGGTTAATGGGACCCTCTTGCTTTCTTTCTTTCACTATTTTTGGGTTCATTTTTTCACTTGTCCTTAATTTATACGACTTGAAAGATTCATTACATTACAGATTATTTTAAAAGATTCATGTAGAAGTAAAAGAATACATATTATATAGAGAGAGATTGAGGTGGGTGGGGTTGGAAATTCTTATTGTAAAAAATATTATAAAGATGAAGAACATGAATTGGATTGATTCTTGTTGTATTTTGATGTAAAAGTAAAACTTTTCGTTTATTGTTTATTTTTCTTTAATATCTAAACACAGCTGTGAAGAATGATAAATGTTTCTCCATTCTGAAAATAACTTTTTTTTTTCACTTTTTTCTTCAAAATCATTTATCAAATTATCATAATCATGATTTTTAACGATATATTTTTCAATGATCGTCAAACTATTTAACCTTTGTTTGTGACATAGACCATAAGTAATATTTTATTAACCTTTTTTTTTCCTAAAGTAAAACTTTATCAAAAATTTTGGAAAATTTCTCTCCGCTAAACAACTATAATCGAGAATCTCGCATGAGCGCGTTTTTAAAACCAAGATCGAAATTGTGAACATTATTCTATATGCATTTCATATATTTGGATAACAATCCTCAAACCTTTTTATATAGATTAATACAAGTTTTTTTATTTATTTTTGTTATATAATTTTTCAAAATAATTTAAATTTTGAGAATAAAACATTTCATCTATATATGAATGTTTTTTATGCTTAAGAGCAATTTCAAAACTCACACAAAATGACTTCAAAATGTCATTGCTCGTGAGAAAAAAAATCACCAATCAATCAAACAGAAACATACATAAATTTGAAGAAGTAAATAACATTTTCTAATAATTCATTCACTATAGTTACATAACCCAATTTAGAGAAATGATAATTCAATTTCTAATCGAAACAAAGGATATAAATCCGCCCCAATAATTCCAATTCGGTAGATCCAAACAAAAATAGAGTACACCAATATATATATGGAACAGATGATATAAACTCGACCCAATATTTTTTTCATACAATAATTATGTTTGATAATAAAATCTGAAACCCTAGATTTAGGGATGGCCAAACTAGGTTTTAGGTCAGTTTATTTGGGTTTTAGGTTGGATCCAGGTTATTTGGACGACAAAATATATGACCAAATTTAACATAATGTAAATTTGGGTCAAATTATTTAGGTTGTAGATCAGATCTAGGATGTTTAGATCAGACCTAAATTGACAAAATAAAATATAATAATTTGTGAAATTAAAAAATAAAATATAAATATAAATTATAAAACGCTAGATTTAAATTTTTGAATTAAACTAATGATGAAAAAAAGAAAATGAAAACTAACAAATATTAGATGAAAAAGTAAACTAGATAAAATTAGAATTTTTGAAAAAATCATTAAAAATCTCAAACAAAACCGGTAAAATAAATTGAACATTTACGTAAATAACATATTAAATTAATGTAAAACTAATTAATGAAATATAATTGAGAAAATGATATATAATATATGTGCCACCTTTAAAGATCATAACTCTAAAAATGATATTTCTTTAAATGT
>KE152006.1:22532-36116 GCA_000411095.1 Aethionema arabicum | reverse complement strand
TGGTCGGGTAGAATAGAAGGTTTATAAATTTTAAAGTTAATCACGTTAACCCACACATCAAACCTCGCTCGTGATCAAGCCGCCATTATAAAGATTATTAGAAGTCATCCCATTTTAGTTATATCAAAATTAATAGAACTATCTTTTTTAAACATACCTTTACTTATATGAGCATACTTTTTTCAGCTAAATCAACATGATGAAGCTTGCTTGGTCTTTTATGCTCCATTGGACTTTATAATTTCTTCAGGTGTATGAACTGAGCCAGACATAAAGTTAACAACAAACTTAAGGAATAAAATATTAACAAAAAAATATGCAGCCAAGCGTATACCTTGCTTATTTATCTCGGGGATTAAGATCATATCAAAAGAACAGAATATATTTGATCCCAAAATGCAAAGGGAAGAAATTTGATTAACTACTAATGACCATAAATACAACCAGAACTAAATCCCATTAAATAGGTTAATAAAGCTCATGTGTTAATGATGCAAGAGCATCTGAAACATGAAAGTACCTACATAAACATCCCAGTGATTTTCAGTTGCAAGTGGATATGATCTCTTTAGCACCTTCCATATCCTAAAGATGTAGTAACCCTTGATGCATGCATGAGCTACATTCAATGGATTCGTACATTTATAAATTCCCATGTGTACATGAACAATTGCAACCAAGTCAATTTACACAAATGGTAGATGTAAATAAAATAACAGAATTCTTAGCTTTGATGTTTGAATATCCTAATAATTAAGTAACAAAACAAACTTTTATTTAAGTGTTTGATAAGTGATGTCTCTGCAGCAAGATAATCTCAATAATTGAATTAAATGAGATATATAAGTACGGAGGTTAACTGTTAACTCTAGCATAGAGAGGCTTTTCATACCATTCACATCAAGATCACTTGACTTTGATCTTTGATGAATATTTCTTCTTCTTCGTCCTCTTCTTATGTTTTAATGCAACTTTCTCCTACACATTAGAAAACTGATTCACATCAGTTACAATGTCACATAATGAATGAACTGATAATTCATTACTGTAATGACATTACATATTAGACCAAGAGCTACACAAAAGAAACCACCTATCCAAAATACTTTGAAAATTGTTAGACATCACTAGCTCTATCTGCAAGATAAATGATTTTCTTTGTTTCTTTGCTTAAAGATTCTTGAATCTTCTTAATGATTAAACCCTGAACATGTAATTATACATCACTAGACATAAAGTATATTATAAGATTATAATATAGTTTGGGTCCACAGAAGAGGGGGGATCCAGAAATTGTTTTGACCGGGTGCACATTTACTATAAAGAAAACTTTTTAAAAAAATATTACGGTTTTTTTTTTCTCCGGAAAAAATATTACGCTTTAATTATTAAAAAATATTAATGATATACTAAAATTGAATAATGTTAAAAAAAATCAAATAATGTTTTATAATTGAACTCTACGTTCATTTATTGTCTGAAATCTATCTATCACTTTTTCGTTTGTAATAGATTCAAACAAGTATTTTTCAATAAAACACACTAGGCAATCATTTAGAAATTGATCTCCCATTCGATTGCGTAAGGCAGTTTTCACTAGCTTCATTGCCGAAAAACATCTTTCAACACTTGCAGTAGCAACCGGTAAAGTTAAAACTATCTTCAGAAGTCTATAAACCAATGAATGTGCCAGATGTTTTTGTGTTTCCACCATCAAATTAGCAAGATCTCCAAGATTTTTTAAATTCTTAAATCGATTATCTTCTCGCACATTGTCAATGTAGATTCCAAGCTGGTGCTCAAGAGATAATTGTTCCATAACACTAAAGTCTTCTGGATATAATTCAACCAATCTCATAAACTTTGTTGTGTCAAATCCAGAAAATGGGTCAATAGGACTAAGCAAAACCATACAAGTAGGCAATTTAGTGTTTACCTCAGTAAATCGATCATTAAACTCTTGAAATTGCATATCCAGACCCGTATAAAAACAATTGACTTTATAATGTTGCGAATTGTTTATGCTCGTTTTTTTTCTTGGTCGCTTTGAGTCAACATAGGTTTTTTCCATCACGAGAATTTCAGAATTATGTTTCTCACAAAAGGAAGAGACTTTAACCATAAATGAATCCCATCCATCATCTCTAAGTTTCTGTAATTCTCGCTTTGTAGATCCTACGAGTGACATAGCATTCAAAATATCTCGATCTTTTCTTTGGAGAGCCATAGACAAATTATCGGTTAACCCTAAAATAAGTAACATCAATTGCATATAAAACACACAATCAAATGTATGAATGTACTTGAGAAGACCATGTGCTTGACGCCTTTTTGAATCTTCAATGCCATCATTTTTTATGTACTCAAAGACTTCAATGATAGAAGAAAACATCTCAACCAAACGCAATAAAGTTTTATAATGAGAACCCCACCGAGTATTTCCTGGTCTTTGAAGAGAAAGTTCTTGATTCAGTCCACTACCAGTCTTAATGTTGTCAATATTAATTCCTTCCTCTAATTTTTTCTGATGAATTTCTCGAATCATGTCTTTTTGTTTGCAAGAAGCTCCAACCACATTCATTAATACATAAACCATATCAAAGAAATCACCAACATCAAAGTGTTTTTTAGCAACTTCCACTACAACCAATTGAAGTTGATGAGCAAAATAATGAACATAATATGCTGACTTATTTTCTCTAGAGATCAATGATTGTAATCCATTAAATTCACCTTTCATATTACTTGCTCCATCATAACCTTGCCCTCGTACTTTTTTCAAACTTAACCCATATTTTGAAAATAAATAATCAATAACACTCTTCAAAGATAATGAAGTTGTTTCTTTCACATGGATAACTTGATTAAATCTTTTTTTGATTACCCCGTTTTTATCAACAAATTGAAAAACAATAGCCATTTGCTCTTTATTAAAAACATCGGGAGATTCATCCACCAATAATCCAAACACATCATTATCAATCTCTTTTATAATAGAATTCAGTACCTCTTCTGAAAAAGAATGCACAATATCTTTTTGTATCATTGGAGAAACCATCTGGTTATTTCCTGGAGCATTCTTCAAAACAACTTTACTTATCGCATCATTATGGTCTGCAGTGTATTTGACAAGTTCTAGAAAATTTCCTTTGTTTGATGACTCTTATGATTCATCGTGACCGCGAAACGATAATATTTGTTGCAATAAGTATCTAGAAGCATCAATTGAAGTATTTAACCGAATACGATACTCATGTTTTACTACATCATCTTGCTTATGTAACGCGTGTACAATAGATTGAGTTTGATTCATCAAATCATCACACTTTTGTGCAACATTATTATGAAAACTATTAACTTCTCCTACGTGAAATTGTAGCCTCTGAGGTTTATGCCAACTAGAAAATCCTTCTTTCACAAATGAATCGTTTCTGTCGTCTTTAAATAAATAACAACACAAGCAGAAGACTTTATCTTTTGACACAATATACTCTAGCCAATTACGATACTGATCAAACCAAGCTGGATTAAAACGTCTCAATTTATCACTGATCGTTTACTTTGGAAAGTCATGACCATAAGGTTGACATGGACCTTTAATTAGATATTTTCGCCTAACTTCATCTCTTAGATTTTGATGGTAATCTAATATACTTTTTCTTTTAGCAGGATCACTAGGCAAATCATCTATATCACAATTAGATGCCGAAGATTTTCTTGTAAAATATCGCTCCATCTACGATAAGTTAAAACATAATAATAATTAAAAATAAAGCATAAAATTAATTAAAAAAATTAAACATAATATTAAAAAAAAATAAAAACTTTTAAACTGACTATTAGTTAAAAATAAAACTAAAACATATTATTAATGAAAATAAATTTACACTATAATATTAAATAAAAATATAACAAAAATATAATATTAATTAAAAATAAATTTCAAATATAATATTAATTAAAAAATCAAAATTACTTAGGAAAATCCGGGAGATTTGCCAAACAGTATTTAATAGTATTTATAATTAAAACGAAAACGTATATGTAATTTTATAGCATTATTTACAATTAAAATTAAAAAAAATAACATTTAATATTATAATATAATGGATAACTATTAAAAAGCATGTAAAGCAAAAACAAAATTATAGAAAACTTACTTTGTTAGGATCAAAAACAGAATTTGTAATAAAAAAAAATAAAAAAGTGTGATTTGAATGAACTAGTTTAATTCAAAGTTATCATAAATAAATGATACACTCATATGTATATATAATCAAATATTTTGCATTTTCATTGTTTCCAAAAATAGAAAAGGTTATTTTCTAATTTATGTAGTTTCCTTTAATTAATTACTTCTTTAAACACATACAAAAAAGAATATAGAAATTTTATTTTTAAATATGTAAATTAGTTTTAAAACCTTAAAAAAGAAAAGGAGAAATTTGATGGGTGCACTCTCATTTATGGGGGGTTGCAAAAATACTCTCATTCAAGTTTTTTTTTGNGATGGTAATCTAATATACTTTTTCTTTTAGCAGGATCACTAGGCAAATCATCTATATCACAATTAGATGCCGAAGATTTTCTTGTAAAATATCGCTCCATCTACGATAAGTTAAAACATAATAATAATTAAAAATAAAGCATAAAATTAATTAAAAAAATTAAACATAATATTAAAAAAAAATAAAAACTTTTAAACTGACTATTAGTTAAAAATAAAACTAAAACATATTATTAATGAAAATAAATTTACACTATAATATTAAATAAAAATATAACAAAAATATAATATTAATTAAAAATAAATTTCAAATATAATATTAATTAAAAAATCAAAATTACTTAGGAAAATCCGGGAGATTTGCCAAACAGTATTTAATAGTATTTATAATTAAAACGAAAACGTATATGTAATTTTATAGCATTATTTACAATTAAAATTAAAAAAAATAACATTTAATATTATAATATAATGGATAACTATTAAAAAGCATGTAAAGCAAAAACAAAATTATAGAAAACTTACTTTGTTAGGATCAAAAACAGAATTTGTAATAAAAAAAAATAAAAAAGTGTGATTTGAATGAACTAGTTTAATTCAAAGTTATCATAAATAAATGATACACTCATATGTATATATAATCAAATATTTTGCATTTTCATTGTTTCCAAAAATAGAAAAGGTTATTTTCTAATTTATGTAGTTTCCTTTAATTAATTACTTCTTTAAACACATACAAAAAAGAATATAGAAATTTTATTTTTAAATATGTAAATTAGTTTTAAAACCTTAAAAAAGAAAAGGAGAAATTTGATGGGTGCACTCTCATTTATGGGGGGTTGCAAAAATACTCTCATTCAAGTTTTTTTTTGCAAAAATGCCATAATCATACATTTTTTGCAAAAATGCCCTAATCATGCATTTTTTGCAAAAAATGCCCTAATATTATAACCAACATTATAAGTGGTATACCCTCACACTTTATGAAAAATTTGGAAAAATATTCAATTAGGGCATTTTGCATAATTGATTTTTAGAAAATTTCTTCATTCAAGCATTTTTTGCAAAAATATCATAACAATAGACCTAAAGGTATAATTGGTAAACCCTACAAAAAGGACACATTTGCAAAAAATGCTTGAATTAAGACATTTTAGGTAATTCCTCTTCAATGAATGGGTGCACTGATTTATTTTTTAATAAAAATTAATTAAAAAAAATAAAATAACAAAGAAATTTTTTTTTTCCTCAAAATTAGGGTGGTGCACGTGCACCCACCCAAGTGAACATACATCCGCCCCTGTCCACAGAGATTCTGGCGATGACTGATTTCGTCATCACATGAAAACCATAGCTTATAATTTATACCAAAGTTTTTATTCCCAATTTTGTAAATGTTTTACCTTGCACATATTGGGAAGGCAACGACCACGAGTGCAATTATGAGAGGATTTAGTGAAATCATGGTAAGGTGAGATTCTTAATCTTCCTTGTTCATCAACAAATCATGGATTTGTGTTGATTTCAGAGAAGAATTCACTGATACCAAGATGCTCAACAATGGTTTCAATGAAGAACAGATTTGCATCACTCAAAATCCTCAGCTCGCACCTGAATTATAAAGAACTGTAAACATTGTTGTGTTTGTAGTGAGATTAAAAATTCCTAAATCGATTTTGAATAATTACCCTAAATCATGAGCTGATTTGATAGCAGGGAAAAGCCTTGGATGAATTGGGATTCTTTTCAGGACTTCTTTAATCTCATCAATGGTTTTTCCTTTCTCATGAAGCTCGTTCATCATATAATCCTGTTATATCAACAAATCCCAATTCATTAGCTAAATCTAAGGTTTCTTTTGAAATTAACACAAATTTACATGATATAAGGATTACAATGAACGAAATCTGGAACGCTATAATCGAATACACAATCGAGATTATAAAACTGTAGAAAACCTAGGAAATCTATGTAGAATCGAACGAAAACGAGATTCAGAAACAGAGAGCGTAGAAATAAACCATGAGAGTATTCCAAGGCATTGTTGGGAGAAGCTGATTGAACAATATTTTGCCGTTAAATGCAGGAACTCACCAATACATGATCAATGCATAAAGGCTTCACACCTCTTCTGTTAAACCAAGCCTTCTTCACTTATGCAAAAAGCGACACATGATCACGTCTTTGTACGAATTGAATACTAATTTTCTGTACAACCAAACCTAACCAAAGCGAAACGATCATCGATTGACCATACCTGACCAGGAGCAATGATAAATACCCTAAACCACCGCAAAATTTTGAGTATCAATTTGCGCCTGAGCTGACATTTTGGTTCCCAAACGAATCTCATTTTCTGTTTGAAAGGATACTTTGAGATTAGCTCAAACTTATTATTATTGTGGCGGTTGTTCCCAACGCTATCTTTCCGTGGTTGGAGGAAGATTTGTGACGGCTGTTCCCAACACTATCCTTCAGTGGTTGGAGGAAGTTTTGTGACGGCTATTCCCAACGTTTTCCTTAGCTGAGTAGAGGAAGATATTTTTTTTGGTTTCTATTCTGCAAAAGTCGGAAACAAAGAAGATGAGGAAGGTGGAGAAGGTGCACTTGGACGGAGGATAGAGGAGTTGCGAAAGAGTTGAGGCGTTAATTTTAGGTTTTAATGACCATATAAAGTGAGGAAAACTGAGAAAGAGAAGTGCAAGAGATTGGAGGATGCAAAACGTTTGAGATTTTTCTAGGTTTTTTGGCTGATGTGCATGACTGTGCGGTAGGTAGCGAGTGCAGGTTACCCCTTTTATTAGTATAGATTTCCCGACGTCAATCGATAGCACATGGATCAAAACTCAAAAATAGCGATTAGACTTTCTATATTACATAATTGTATTTGAATTTACATTTATATATCGTGTTTTAACTCCACAGTTAAACATGGCTAAACCAACAAATTATAGTATAAATGGCCAACTAAAAAAATTATTGCCAATATTACACAAGTATATAAAAAATATATATTAATGATGTATTGAAAAATAATTTTTCATACCATGTGAGTAAAAAACAAACGCAAATCTACGAGATTCATCGATAATCTTGAGTATTTTGAAATAACGCATTGGTGTTCCGACATAGTGAACAAATGAACTTAACTAAAGCTATGGAGAAGACAACAAAAACGATACGAAAGAAGTAGCCACTCGCATACCATTGTGGCTGACACTATTAAGCTATTGCATTGCTCTCATATGCAAAAATCGCATTTCTTGTGATTTTCAGCCTTAGTTTTAGGCGAAAATGTATCATCATTATTGTATCTGAACATAGTTTCATCGGGTGAAAGCAGCCTAATCGCCCAAAACTGATCATATTACTGAGTACTGACTATACGTTTTATTGGATTTCCACATTATAAGTTAGTAGAGTGATGCATAAACTTATGTTCTCTCCGTAAATAACACATGTTACGTTACTTACAAATTGATACGAAGCTGAGAAGGGATCAAAATGTCATATTTCTGATATGCTCGGACTTTGGCATGCCCTCTATTGGTCTCCAAATTATGTTTTCGAGTTTCGCACATAACTTTTTGTAGAACTGCAAAAAACATGAAAAGAAGATATGATTCGACAATGTTGTAGTCTCAAAAAATATACAGTGAGCATTGGATACATTTATAAATTATAACCTTGTGATATTCAAGAGTTTCACCCGCAGCCTTTCTAACGTCTACCATGAAAAGAGATGGCGCAACCTCATAAATCTGCATGTAGACTTATGTTAACTGAAGCACCCTCTTTCAGATGTCGAAGCATAACAAGTGATAAATCATAAATCACCTCTATCACAACTGCAAATTGCCCGGCCTTCATCGAGGATAGTCCTTCTAACCTTGTCTGTTGAGCACACAAAATGCATCGGTAAGGAAACAAACATGAGAAATCATAACAGTTTTCCCCTCGGATCAACATTAGATCAATGAGTATTTCCCAATAGCTCATCCACAGTTGGCAATCATATAAATCTACGCATATTTTATGTTACAATTCAGAGTTTGAGAAGAAATGGATGATATTATTAATATATATATGCTATGATTTCGTTACCTTAAAGTTGCGTGTATGAGCCTTAAGTCCCATTGAGTTTGCAACATCTTCAATATTAGCAATTATCACATTGGGTTCCTTTCGGGAAACAAAACGCGTTTGCCTTTTAACGAAATCCTGAAAGATCAAAAGATGAGTCGCCATTAAGCAGGGCGGCTTTAGATTCCTTTTCTATCGACCAATGCAACGCAACATATTATCGCATGAACTTTATAGTTACTAGAAACTAGAAGATTGCAGCAACAACAGTTAACATCGTAAGACTGTCAGGACATGCTATTTGAACAGTGCTGATATGGAGATGTCTCTGACCTGTCGTCTGTCAAACAGTGCTGATAAATTTAAGCCTTGCGATAAAGTAATCATCTCAAAAGCATTCATTAGCAAGGGTCCCCCGTCCCTGCACTCTATGTTCTCCGCTACATAACTGCCCTATGGATATTAAGCGTAAGAAAATGGTCAAATTTACGCATAGCGAGCAAAAGGAACTTAATATAAGACACAAAATGAAGTTTCCATTTAAATACGAGTCTCAGAACAACGAGAATGTAAGATGAAGTTAACAATTCTAATTATTCATGAAAAACTATTTTATCTACAGTTCCTAGGCCAGGCTAGCTAAAACTAAGGTGTCTACTATATCTACTATTTACTTTCCTTTTGGACTTTGTTCTTCTTACTCCATTTAAATTTCATTAGATATCTGAGCAGTTGAGATGTGAAATTGATGACGAAAGAGCAAGCTGCAATGAAAATGAACGACCAACCTCAATTAAATCAAACACTGCACAAACATCATCCAGATTCACTTCCACCTCTTCGCTTGCTCTGTTAGGCACATAATCAAATTTGAACCAAGGATCTTTCCTAATTTCTTGAATTTGAATACGCTGCTCTAATTCGGAAGCAATTTGTACATCAATATACAAAATTTAATTTTATATCATAGTAAATAAAAAAGTTAGAAGACGACAGATCAAAATACTCACCGCCTTGGGATTGGGGTCAAGTATCTTATGTATTAAAGATTTCAATTCCGCAGAAAACCAAGAAGGACAAGAAAACTTCGCTGCATTTATCTGTTCAAAGCAGTGATGATTAAGCTTAAAGCTAAGAAATTGCAAAACCAAATCAAGGAAGGGTTTGGTAAAAGCCACAATATGGAATTCCTTATGCGTTAAATTGGATCAATTTTGTAAGGAAATTAATATCAACGGACACAGTAACATACTACCTTCCTAAAGAAAACACATAATATGTCAACAGCCAAAGAGTTCAAAGATGAAAATGCCTTTAAACCAATTAGCATTACCAGAAAAATGTGTTACTACCTTTCTGTACAGCGCTGGAAGATCTGTCTCAGCAAATGGTAGAAATCCAGCCATGATAACAAAGAGAATAACCCCGCATGACCAAATATCTGCTGCTGAACCATCATAACCCTGCCCACTAAGTACCTCGGGAGCTACATAGTTTGGAGTTCCACATGTGGTGTGCAGAAGTTCTACTCCCTGAACAAATATATAACAAATGAATGAAAGAGATAGAATACAGGAATTTCACTTAACTTAAATAAAGCACCAAAGAGCAACTGTACTTCTAAAACAGAGATAGGAGCACTTACTTGTTGTGGCAATGCACTGAGTCCGAAATCAGATACCTTCAGATTTCCACTAGTATCAAGCAAAAGATTTTCTGGCTGGATATCATATTGACAGACATAAATATGTGCATATATATATATATATGTATATATATAAATGTATAGATTCTGGATTACAACACAATCACAAAATAAAAATATTCCAAGAAAAAACAGACTCACTTTTAGGTCCCGGTGGTAAACACCCTTGTTGTGACAATGAGCAACAGCATCTATAAGCTGTTGAAAGTATATACGAGACTCGCTTTCATCAAGTCTCCCATTATGAACCTACATTAGCAGAAGATATAGATAAGTTGACCAAGGTTTTACAGGCTTCATACTTACCATTTTTACACGCTTTATGTTTTGATTTTATTGATGAGTAAACCACATTTTTGTGTTTAAACATATCTAGGATGTATGTGTATTATGAATTTTACCCGTGTTATATAAGTTCAAATATATCAAAATGGTCTTATCAATACATAAGTGTTCCAGATGGCAAATGACTCGACCAAAGTGACCAAGTGGTGTGGTGTAAAAGTTCCGGAAGGAGCACTTGACCATGGAGATCAAGTAGTATGGGATTCCAAATAAACCACTTGACCAGACAATTTTACCAAAATGGTCAGGCACACGCACCAAAATTTGAAAGATTATTGGCACTAACCAAATCAACACATCATTCCAACTTTTTCACAAACTCTCATTATTCTTCTAAACACAAAAATATCTACTAAAAAGGAAACTGTATCCTTTAATATCTGATAAAAAGCTAATTTTCATTTTCTGGAGTTTAAGACACGTGATGCTTTTGTCTTTCGTTGTTCATCTCTTTAATCTTTTGTAACCTTTTTATTTTTATTAAAATGACCAATTTTGTCTTTGCTATATGTAATTAGATTTACTACTTGAGTTTCGGGTGTAAACTTGTGGTTTGATGTTGTTAATGAGTTGAGATAATCAAACAACAGTTAATCTAAAATGGATCTTATAAGTTTAACTTATCACTTAAATCTAGTTCAAAGAAAATTCCAAACACCTAATATGTTTCTATAAAAACTTTACAAAAATCTAAAAAGGTATATGTTCTCTAACTAGCCAAATGAGAACTTTATGAATTACATGTTTAATCTATTGAAGACTTGTATACCTCTAGATCTCGTAAATTTATTTTTTATCGAAAAAAATAATAATAAAACACGAACCCAAATTTAACCTATTGAATAGAAAATAATAAAACACCAAATTCAAATTTTAGCAAATCAAAAAAGAAACCTAGATTTGCTTATAGTTTCTGCCTATGAATAAGCGAGAATATGTACTTTTTACTATCAGATATTTTAAGAATACCAATGATTTAAATTGATTGAACTATTAGATTGGGAAACTAATATGATCAATAAAAACCAGAAAAAGGTAAGAAATTCCTTACAATTCTATCAAAGAGCTCTCCCCCAGCCACAAACTCCATGATGATATATATTTTTGAACGGCTTGCCAATACCTACACCTCAAAATAGCACAAAGAAAGAACAATATAACCTGCATAAGACGTATGATCACACAGAGAACAAAAGACACCAATTCCAGATGCAGGGAAATAAATATACCTCATACAACCTCACTATGTTAGGGTGCCTGACAATTTTCATTATGGATATCTCTCTTTTTATCTGGAGACGAAGACAATGTACGTATGAGCTAAAACAAAAGCAAGCGCATACCACATAAAATTCACACAGCAACCTTAGTTTCATATCCAAACTATGAGTGTCTCTATTTCACCTACCTGATCAACCAATCTGTGCTTAATGATTGTACTCTTTGCCATAATTTTCATGGCTACATTTTCACCGGTCTCTGTGTTCCTCGCAAACTTGACCTTGGCAAAGGTGCCTTCACCTATTGTGCGTCCAATCTCATATTTACCCACTCTTTTCATTTTATTTGTCATTCTTTGCAACTCAATATCTGATCCATTAGCGGCTATCAATCGGATTATGCAAATATATTCTGAAAACTTAATATATTGTGACTTTAAAATTGACTTTCAATAGATGATTACCGATTATAAATCAGGTTGTAACAAAATTAGGGTATGAAGAAATTGACTTTTGATACGAATTTTGTTTTTACAAATTGTGCAGATTGGTCCTTCACAGTGTTGACAAGTAGGTTTTTACCTTCTAAGGTCTATTGGGCATATTGATGTTGGGGAGTTCGTTGTTCCAGTTATCTCCGTTAGCCAAGTGAAAACAGTTTCTACAGAAATCAAATAGTTGATTTGATTATATGCGGCTAAAACGATGGTGAACCAGATCTGACCAGAATCGTTCTGTGTGAACTGGTTCTGATCCGGAATCGTTTCAGGCGAATCAAAACTGACCAGGATCATAGGAATTGGCTCGGGAAAAAGCAGATTTAATCGAATCTAACCCGTGTAAATCGTGAACGGTTACGAACCATTTTTGAACGCAGTGGGATGGATTCGTGAATGAACTCGCTAAAATCCGGTGAACTGCCGCATAAGTCGCCGAGCTGCTGAATCTTCGGCGAATGTCTCTGAAATTTGTCTGGTTCGTTTGTGTCGCGTTACTCCCACCGGAGAAGAAGAGATAACAGAGTGGTGGCCATAGTATAAAATGTTATGGGCTTCATAATAAACTAGCAATGGACCCCGCAATACTGAGGGATAAATTTTCTTTAACAAATTAAAATATTAAAATATTATAAAATGAATTAAAATCAAAAAAATAAATGTTTAAATAAAATATACATTAAATTTAATAAAATATATTTAAAATTTAGAATGATCAATAGAAAATATAATTGAAATTTTAGATGAATATCATGTTCAATCATAGTGATACTATTTTAGAAACGTGAATAAAACAAAAAAACATAAGAAAAAATTAAAAAAACTCAAGAAAAAAAACCAAAAAAACCTATTAAAAAATTTAGTGTTACCTTACTTTCTCATGTGTTGTTTTGTGGAGAAGAAAATTCTGAAAAAATTGAAAGAAAATATATTGGTCATAATTAACATTGAGAAAACTCAAATAAAAACAAAAAAATACCTAAAATGATTACCTTGACTATTGACTATAATTATTACCTTGACTATTGAATTAAGCAAAACAAAATACCTAAAATTGTTAATTATTTCACATCAAGTGTACCTGAAAATTTCAGAAACAAATATGTTAGTAGTCTAATTTTAAAAATCTAAAAAAAAACTAAAAAAGAATAAAATGATCAGAACCGATCAAGAGAATATTTAAATATTTATAGAGAATATTTTAGATAATTGTTAGAGTATTTTTTG
>KE152003.1:18601-32596 GCA_000411095.1 Aethionema arabicum | reverse complement strand
AGATTTAAAAAAAAAAAAACAAAAAGATGACCATTCACGGGCCGCCACCTAAGCATCACCATTGGAGGTGCCCTGATTATTCATTTAAATCTGACGTACGATAATAACTCTATTTCCTCTCAAGCTGTTGGAAGCAGTGTTTTGATTGGTTACTAATAGATCACCTGGATTATCATATTTACTTGAAAGATCAGCCGTTGACTATAAAACGCTAATCTAACGGACAAGAAACATTAAAACATTTTGGAAATTCCCTCCAAATTAATTCGTTTCTCCGCTACATTTTCTTCCCATAAAAGCAAATCATCTCGCATTCTGCAATCATCACCATCAAGATTTCGCAGTTTCTTCTCGAGCTTCCTAAATTCAAACTTTTGATTTCAATATGGCTCGTACCAAGCAAACTGCTAGAAAATCCACCGGAGGCAAAGCACCAAGGAAGCAGCTAGCGACGAAGGCGGCGAGGAAATCTGCACCCGCCACCGGAGGTGTCAAGAAACCTCACAGATTCCGTCCAGGAACCGTGGCCTTGAGAGAAATCAGGAAATATCAGAAGAGTACGGAGCTTCTTATTCGCAAGCTTCCTTTCCAGCGATTAGTTCGTGAGATTGCTCAAGATTTCAAGACTGATCTGAGGTTTCAGAGCACTGCTGTCGCTGCTTTACAAGAAGCTGCTGAGGCTTATCTTGTTGGATTATTTGAAGATACTAACCTCTGCGCAATCCACGCTAAGAGGGTTACCATTATGCCTAAGGATATCCAGCTCGCTAGGAGGATCAGAGGTGAGCGAGCTTGAAGACCCATAGATCCCTAGTCCGGTTTAGCTCTCTAGTTTCGGTACTCACTTGTAACGATTTGATGGATTTAGTTTTGGTTTAGTCAATTGGGTTCTGTAAGTGTAGGGTTTTAGCCTTTTGTGATACTGTACTGTAAGTGTTCGACGAAATGCCCCAGTAGAAATTAAAGTTCTTTTCTAATGAGTTCTCTATCTATGCGTGCGAAGATTCAAGCTTATTCTTCTTGTAGATCTAAATAAATAATTTTGAAATCAGATCTTAACGATATCATTGTAAGGATATGAATTCTCTTGTTGAATTGTGATGTTTACAAACTGTTCATGAAGAGAGGAGCTTGAAAGCTAGGTCACAGCCGAGCACAATCTCATATTGATTACATAATATTTCATCAGAGAAAGCGTTGATTGTTGTTTAATTGTAAACTCCTTGTTTATAGGTGCTGATGCTCGTAATGATTGTCTACTGCTGATTGTCAATCTTCGGTTGATAATGATAACTAAGTTCATTAACGTTGAAATTAAGCTACACAATTAGTGAAGTCCATGTTAAAGAAATCCTCAGGTTCTTGGACGTGGCCATTTTTGTCACTCGTGCACTTGCTTTCTGTGCCTGCCAAGAGACATAACACGATAAACATTAGCCTTTTGTAGATTGGCGTTTGAATCGCGATTCCTCCAAATATCATTATAGTTTACCTCTATCTCCCGGTCGCTATATGAATCTTCTATGTGATCTATATGTTTATCGGTTTAATTGAATCAAACTTGATAGAATTCAGATGCAATACAATCTGGTAGAATTCGGTAAAAAAATAGTGGCGTGATTTGTAAGACTTGTATAACTCAATATGTCAAGTTATTTGGTATAGGGTTTGGAGGAGGAAAATACTGAAAGATATTATGTTATGTTTGACTAAGTCTAGTTTTAGTTATTAATAAGTGCTATTAATAAGGAAGTAGTTTAGGTTGTTAAGCAATTTGCGTTTATCATCGTTGTAATAATTCATGGCTACTTAAATCCTTTCTCCATTGAATAAACGGACTAAGTTTTGCAGTCATTGATATCTTATACTTTTCAAATACATCATTTAACCATCCTAAAATGTACTTCAAACCTACAAAATACAACAAAAAGATAAAGATATCCAAGAGGTGTCATATCTATGAGACCTTGTATAACACCCCTGATCTTGGTCATATACCTCGAGCGAGAGTGTCATATTATGACTGAATCTGAAAGGGAGTCCCAAGTCTAAGAACACATCCGCAAATTTAAGACAATATTCAGAAACGTTGTCCCTAATGTCCTAAACCGAGACCCTAGAAATCTGACCCGAGGCCATTAGTTAGTTCGGTACAGAGAAGACGCCCACCATTCTTTACACGGGTTTGATATCTAAAATGTTCTTCTATTAACTTTGAACCCGATTACAATATTTATTTACATTTTAGACCAAAGCCTATGTCCGAGGACAATAAAAAAATCTACGCCGCTTGTTACTCTCTTGTTGTGCAAGTTCCCCAAGTTCACGACTTGCGACCTACAAAAGACTACGGAGTTGTGGGCATTTAACGACTCAGTGAATCCTAAAAGTATCTCATGAGACACGTAACCTACAATTCTAAACTAAACACATAACCTAATGTGCAATTCTAAAGCTCAGTTTTTAGGGTTTTGGATCGTTCACTAATCTTCTTCATCGATTATCCCTTATTGATACCAACTCGTTAAGGCCGGATACAATATCGACGACCTGAACCTTGGGGCAACTTCTGAGAGGTTATCACCTCGCCTGATTCAACCCGTGCATAGCCTAAGTCGCGTTCGTAGACACAGTGTCTACACGAGTATTTAGCTACGACACACTAGGTCACATAGACAAGTAAACAATCACAGTGTTGTCACACCAAAACAGGGAAAAAGGACTTATCCCAGCTTCCACGTGTTTTGTACTTGCCACCAACTGTGAGAATTAAAAGATTAACATTATAAGTTTGAAGTATGAAGAAGAAGAATGAAGACTAATAATAACAACATGTGAATCGAGTATAAGGGAGAATGATAGAATTAGGAGATTCACATGTTGAGAATAGATCTAAGAACAAGGAGAGTATAAGAACAAAGAAGAATAGATAAGAGAGTTGTTGTATTGATTTTGTTCTTAGGTTACATGTTTATATAGAAGTAGATACAAAGGGAAGAGAGAGAGAGAGAGTGAAAGTGACGTTTTGCTCTTCCCAAGTAGTGTTCTTCCCAAGTCGTGAAAGTGACATAAAGTCATCTTGTCTCTTTACCCGAAATGGCTAAGGTAGTTCTTGCTAACCCCAATACATAACGCCTCTTTCTTTTTTGGGAGAGTCACATGTGTGTAGATACACAAACCCCAAAGTGTATCATGTGATCATCTTTCACACACCAAAATCCTCTTAACCTCTAATCATGATTATTTAAGTTATTGAGGCTTAATTAATCATGATATCGGATTCTTGGATTAATACTTGGCACCATATTTATTTGATCTTCCTTGTTGTTCAAGGTAACTCCTAGTTGCTCTTGATCACTCGGTTGAGACCTCTTGATCTCTCGCACTACATCTTCTCAATACTTTGCATCCATGTGCATCATCTTGTATTTGTGTTTCATTGTGTATTTGCACATTCCAATACCAACTACGGCTCGGGTAATCTACCAGCAATCGCAACACAAACGCCCACATCGTCGGGTAGAACGTCTCCTGTTCCTTCCCGTTCACCATTCTTCCATCATCATCTTTTTTCTTTAACTCTTTCCATCATCATCTAAGTAGGGATTTTTGTCTACTTAGGAATTCCACCATTCTTCCTTTGTTTAAGTTTGTACACTTAGTTTCAGTTTAGAAAAATTCCTTAAGTTTCTAAAGGAGATCTCTGAAATTCGATTTGGAAAATTTGGTTAAGTAGAATCCCACGTTCTTGCTTAGAAAATTCGACTCATTTTAACTTTTTAGCTTATCTTTTAATTTTGTTCATGTTTTCTTCTGAACTTGACTATATCAACCTCTTAACTCGCTAATTTTTATCAATAAATCATTTGAACCCATTTTTTAGTAATGTATTAACAGTTAAGCAAAAACTATTTACCAAATTATTTTTCAATGACTTGTGCTAATAAGGAGAAGGCAACCATTTTTTTGTTCATGTACTTGATCTTACAAGGATTCAATAAAATGTGTAAAACAGTTTAGAGTGTGTTCGGCTCATGCATAATCCTTGGCTTATAAATCACAAACTTAGGGTTTAAGGAGCATACATGGGTAATATATGATCACACTAGGTTTCAAGCAATAATCGATTTAAGCCATAAATTGATTAGTGAGACTGTCGATGCTATTGTCTTGCTTATGGATAGCGGGCACCTGTGCAGTGTCTGCATTCTTTATATTGATGACTCGACCTACGAGTACACAGATAGGGAGGGCCAAATTCGTTTTTTTCCAGCTCCCATGATGGTCAGGACATGCCCCTTAGACATAAACACATAGGTCAATCTAAACAACGACAGGAGGAGTCTTGTCCCAACAGTCTTCATACCGCAACACATTCCCTAGATCGAAGGGTCTAGAGACTGTAACGGTTATCCCTTTTAGCAGGTTCCTATCGTTGAGGGTACTTTGGAGATGATGCATGTTTATTTCGCCAACACGGCGATAAAGCAGAGGTTATTGATGAGGCCGGAGGAAGATGAACTCCTTGATCTGGTGGATTCCTGCAGAGCACCACTAGCTAGACATCAACATGAGCGACTTAAGAGCAACCAGATAACTGAGATTAGAGCAGAGCTGCTGTGAACATGCGGACGAGGAGAATTGTTTAAAGTGGAGATGATAGTAGTACCGAAGAGGAGCCACAGTTGTACCGACACAAATCCATATATATCCCCATACTTCTAGTATCACACCTTTTTATCCTTTATCTTATTTTTTTTGGATTTCTATGTGTAGTCGTGTATTTCTTCTTACTTGGTCATATCAAAGACGATGTGATTTAAGTTTGGGAGGGGATACACAACTATTACACTGATGTACTTTTTTTCTTTTCATTTTTATTTCTCTTGAATCTAGTTCAAGTATGTACTAGCACATCATGTAATATCTTTGAATATGGGTGACGATGATTATATTCCTCTATGATTGTTGTTTAGATTCCGATAGAAAGACTGATTACTAGTGTTTGTTAGATGATAACAATCTTTCTGTCGTGGTCATTATCTATCAGAGAATTGCTCTATCCTTCTCTGTCTACCTCGCTAGGCAAATGTAGTATTGAAGTAAAGGTATTGATCCATTCCCAAGGGCGCTACTACTATCAGTGAGATTGATTTCTTGGCTAAAAACGGTGGAATGAAACAGGATCTTGTCTACTATCACTAACAAAACAGAATTAACAAAGGGAATAAAATATAATAATAAAAGCGTTAGAAGTAGTAAAATTCGTGCGAGGATGTAGAATTGATCAAACATCTATTTAGGATTGGTTAAACTAGCCCAAACACAAACATAACAGAAGACCGGCTCCCTATCGGACAATGATCGCGATCTCTAATCCTAGCAAGTTAGCGTACTCAGTTTCTCCCCTAAGTTCTAACTTCGACCCGCATACATTATTTTTCAGGTTCGATAAGTCTATAGTCGCCATAGACATCAACTTTCGTTGGTCATGTTTAACTGCTCAATCTATAGTTTATTCGGGTATTATGCGAGATTTTGGCAATTCAGAGTTAACCTAAGTTCAGAAATTAGATGATCAGGCTAATTCAAGCATTAAGTATACCTTATATATAGATGACGGAACGTATGTGATTTCTTATATATGTCTAACCTAGATTCAACAAACCTCTAGAAATCCCTAACTCTAACTAAACGACTACTCAAACATAAATCCTAACGAATTCATGATCAAAGTATTAAAAGACGTCAAAATAAATTGAAAGAAATAAAATAAGGGAAAGAGATAAGAAATCTTCGATGTTATTGATGTAGAACGTAAGGAACAACGGGAAATCTTAAGTCTTCAACAAAACTCTTCAAAATAAAACCTAAAAACTACTTCTAAACTTTCTCAAATCGTGGGTAGTCTTTTATGTTCGTATCTCTTATGAAAGATAATCAATTACAAGTTTATATATGGAGAAATTAGGTCAAAATCGCGAAGGAAAGATAAACCATTTGTCAGGACGTCGGTCGATCAGCCACCGTATTAACATGGTCAGCCGGTTAGTCGGCCAAAGGGGTTTTATTACGGCAGAGACCTGCCGACCGACCACACACTGCCAGGTCGGCAAGTTGGTCAACAGATCCTTCTTTAAACCTCACTTCTTCCAGATTTTTGCCCTTTTTTGCTTCGGATCGTCCCTTCAATTTTTATTCGTGCCTCTAAGCAAAATATACCTAATAACTCCAAATACACCTGGAGTTATATAAAATACTACGAAAACAAGACCTAAAAACATGTCAAAAATACCTCACATCATTAAATTGATGGAATATGAATTACTTTGCCTTACCATCTAACTCACTATACTTAAGTATTTCTAGATTCACTGTGTTGTATGATTGCTTGATGAATTTTGATGTTTTCTTATTAATCTGAACTTGCTGGTTAATGATCTCGTTTTGACACATGCATGAATTTACTTTTTTTGACTTTGTACCACTCTTATTTATTTGAATCCCACCTATTTTAAACCTTGAAACAAAAAAAAAATTGTTTTTAACCTTTTTTCAAAATTCTTTTATTGAGTGAAACATTATTCTAATAATGTTTCATTTGTAAAATATTGAAAGTAGTTAAGCGATATATTTATTTCTTCTGTTAGCATTAGTCACATCAGATAATCTAGGTGGGTTAAGAGATTTGTTAGCATTGAGATATGAACTGTTAGAAATGGCTTGCTGAGGAAGAAATTTGGTAGATTAGAATGGTTTTAAGTTGGGGAGGAATTACATTGTAAATAGTACGAATTTGACTGAATGAAAATCACCTAGTACTAAGTTTAATTGGCCCGTTGAATTTTTCATTGTTGCTTCTAGTTAAATGCTTAAGTGGCCATAAAAACGTGAACAAAATGATAATAATAATAATAACGATTCACTGGTTAGGTGAAGCTTAGACTAGAAGAAAAGAAAGTTATAAAGATTCGAGGTAAAAGAAAGAAAAACAAATGGTTGAATGAAATGATTATTAGAAATAAGTTATTTAGTTAGATTCTCTATTGAGTATCCGGTAGAACGGAAAAAGTAGCTTGAATTTATCATTGCTCTTATCTTCCTTGATTTTGTAGATTTATTACGTCTCAATTTCTGAGAGTTAGCCACTATAAATTGCATATGATTAGGTTATAGACGGTATTGAGGATGTGTTAGGAACATTGGTTTAGCGTCCCACATGTAAGTATGGACAATGGAGACATGTTTTCGACACTGCCCTTCGCTGAGTGTGAGGCTATGCATGGGTTTCGGCCACAACCTAAGTATTCCATTCATCACATTTCACTGAACAGGACGTCTCACTGTTACTTAATTTCGGCTTATTATTGTTTATGTGCATGAACGCTTAAGGGTATAGTTTAAGTGGATTTCTGTTTGGTCGTCTCACGGTTGTTTGAATTGACACGATGTTCATGTTCATTGCACCGTCTCATTTTCGCACAAATTAAGCCGCGGCTTGGCACTTTTATAGGTTCGCTTCACTGCTCACTTTTATATGATCTTTTTTGTTATTGTCATGCATGTTGGTTGGTAATTTGTTTCTCGACGAATATAGGTTATGGTCAAGGCTTGACATGTGTGTTGTGACTGATCTGATTTTTGTGCATCGTGTTCATAACCGAACCATATGTTGACCCCATCTCCCTAAACTTTAACGTACTTACTGAGTCTTTTATGACTCACATTTTAGAATCAAATCATGTAGGTGAGGAATAGTGTGGGGATCACTCAAGTAAGGAGTAGACTCAGAGTTTAGATATCACACCCGAATGTGGGTAGAAAAAGTGGTTGTGTCGAATATTTGATTGTTGTTGTTCACGATCTATTTTACTGTTTTATTGACATGTATGACTTTCAAGATATTTTTTTTTATTTGAGTATGGTTTTTTTATTTAGGTTGTTGATGACTGTTAATCACTGTTTGAGGTTGCTTGGTCTCGTGAAAGTGTTAATTGTGTATGAGCAGGACCAATTCAGGAGGGGGGACAAGCGGTGCGACCGCCCATGATCCACAAAAAATAGGGGTCCATAAATTTTTTTTTACATGTTCTAGATTAAAAAAAAATAACTGACCAGAAAAAAGAAAAAAATAGTTTCAGCAATTTTTTTTTTTAGTTTTGTTTTTATAAGGGATCTATAACTTTTGAAAAAAAAAGTCCAATAACTAAGAAAATGTTTTGCTCATGAGATTCATAACAGAAAAAATAGAAAAAAAATGTTTTTTTTAGCTTTGGAGGACCCATGACCAAAGAAAAACTTAGTTTTAAGGGGTCCATTAATAGTTTTTTTTTTGTTTTCACCCAAGGACCTATATTATACTTGAGCCGGCACTCTCTATGAGCATGTTTGTATAGCATTGGAAGTGCGGGTGTTACACATAGTCTTCTAAACAACCATCTTCAACTTCTATAACTCTGTTTACAACGCCCAAGAAGACCTTTTACGTCATTGCTTCTCTAGTCTTCTACAACTTCAACAACATTTTCAAGCATTGTTTTATCCAAATCCATAACATCAGTTTGGTCGATCAACACAAAGGGTCAACAAGATCATGTTCAGTGAGTTAACACACCTGTCTAGATCAATCAAACGACTTTTACTTTAGAATGAAAATTTCCATGTTTTGTTCAAAGTAGTTAAGTAGTACATTCTGTTTCCTAGAATAACTTCATCTCTCAATGGCTTCTCCAAATCCATAATTAGCACAAAAAAAAAGCAAGATCAATAGAGGATTGACTCAAAGATCTTATATTTTGTAAAAGACATTTATCACAAAGGTGAACCCAAGAACAAAAATGTTTATTATAATTCAAGCAGGAATCATAAAATTAATAACTGGTTATAATTCAAGGAAGAACAATATGGTGTTAATCTAAAATCAAAACACAAAATTAGATATTTAGCAACCACTTGTTTCCCCATTGTCAATGTTCTTATTCTGACAAAGACAAGACAATTTACACACTCCGTGATTAAATTTGTTTGGTTTCGTCATCTCACTAACTCACTAAAAAAGATTGATAACCTTAATCAAGTAAGAGGACGAGCAAACAACAAAGCCAAAGATCCTACAAGGTAAGAAAATTGCAGTCACTAACCTTGTGTTCGCTTTATAGAGTTTGGCCACCCTTTATCAACACACCTTGAGATAAACAAAACGAGCCGCCAGTTACATAGGTGATCATGATGTTTTATGTGACGAGAACAACAAAAAGTGTGTTGAAGAGTGGGTATAAGAGATTTCCACCGACTTAACTCATTCTCGCTTGTTTCTCTATATAGATATATTTGCCTTGCAAGCGTTTTGCTTCTATGTTGTAAGAGATCCCATTTTCTGTTGTGAGAAATACTTTTAAAGTTATGTAAACTTATAATTATTGTGGCGGTTGTTCCTACCGCTTCCCTTCGGCGGGTGTGAGAATATTTTTTGGTTTATATTCTAGAAGACAAGATGAAGAAGAGAAAGAAGAGAAATTGGAAAGAAGCGAGAGGAGTTTAGGAAGGAGTTGAGGTGTAAATATGGTTATCAGACCATGTAGATATTTAATGGCAGTGAGCAAAACGAAGAGAGAAGAAACCAAAAAGCTCAGAGGAGACGAAGTGTTCAAGTTTATTTTTTTAAGGTTTCTAGTAGTCGATGTAGATGTATAGAACAAATGTGTTATAATCCGATTGGTCATATTTTAATTTTACATGTATAACATCTTAATTAACAATTTGAAGTGATGAGGTATATAATCCGAGATGTGGATATAAAAATATTCGAGCTTAAATACAAAAATATTCGAGCTTAAATTCTTGACAAAAAATTCTTAAAAATGTAATAGATTCAAGAATTTTTTGAGATACAATATATTCGATCATGCAAATATGTAATATATCCTTCACCTTCACACATCAATACTTATTTTGGTATTCAAAAAACATATAAAAATATCATGAACATAGAAAATACAAAATTTTCTCTTTTTGGCTCATCTAAACTTTTGATTTATAATAAAATTCCTTCATATTCTAACCAATTTTGGTTTTCAGCTTATTTAAATCGTATATCTACAACAAACATTTTTATTTGTTTAAAAAAATGCCAGAACTCGTGGTTTCCGTTTGAGGATTAATATATTTAATTAATACATTATTTGATGAACATGCAGCGGACGGTCGATTACGCGCACAGGTGAGGTTATCGAATTTAACCGATGAATATATAAGTCGTAACGGCTGCTTTCATCTGATTTGCTAGACGAGTCATATGACAGGACCACGACTTACTTATTAATAGAATTAGAAACAATTAAATTAATTTAGAACTTAGTTTCTTCGCTAATTAAATTTCACCATTTATTCGCTGACGTAATAAAATGCAGAAAAAAATAAAGAAAAAGAAAATAAAAAATATTATATTGTTCATCGCAGGAGACAAACACACAGAAATGAAACGCCCTCTGTGAGAAGAGATCAGACATGGAGTCTGTCTGCCAATAACCTTTTTTATTTTTATTTTGGGTGTAATTACTCTTCCTCTCGGGTGCATCAGCGGTTCTTTGATTACTGCTGGTTTGCATCAATTTCGATTCGAATTCTAATCGTACGAAACCCTTTTTCTTCGCCGGAGAAGAGTACCTAGGTTTGGATGGGTCCTGAAATTAAATTAATAGGTAGATAATTTTTCAGGATCCTCCAATTCGTCACAGTGTAGCGAGAATTTTGTGATCCGTTCGTTCTTTCGTTCTTCTCTCATGGCGAAACGGGTCTACGAAGCCTGGAAAGGAAGTAATGTAAGACTTACTTATATTATGGAGCATCTGTGTCTAGATTTTGTTCTGTAATCCTTGAAATCTGATGATGTATCAATAAAATATATATACCTCGGTTGTGTGTAAGAGAATGTCGGATATTTAGGGTTTTTTTTTCTTCATTTTGGACGAGTTTACTGTGTAGCATAGTCCTAGTTTCGCGAGCGTTTGATTGGCTTACTTGGGGAATCAGAAATAAAACCCGTATTGCAGAGATGTGAGAAGATTTTAGGTTTTTTATTTGTAGAACATCTTAGATTTCTGAATTTGTACGAATTGATGAACTTTCTGTTTATCATTTGTTTCTAAATTCAGTCTTCAATCATGAACATGCAACTTGGATTGACTCTTTTATCAATTTGTTGGTTCTGTGAAATGCATTAATACTTGAGAACATATTTCTGGATGTTTACTTGTAAACAAGTCGGTGATAATGCGAACAAGCATTTCCTCATATCCTCTTCTATTGCTCTTTTTGCAGAAGTTTTTCCTTGGTGGGAGATTGATATTTGGGCCAGATGCTTGGTCACTTCCGTTTACTTTGTTGCTGATCATCGTACCAGTTAGTTTATTCTGTGTATTTGTTGCAAGACATCTTCGCCATGAATTCTTACCATACAATGCAGGGTATGCCATCTTGGCGGCAGCAGTTCTCTTTACTATTTATGTAAGTGTTCTCCTCTATGATATTTTCCATATTTGATGTGTTTTTTTGCATGTGATTCATGCTTACCTATAGCGTTTACTATATCCTTTGTAGAAATGGAATGTTGATTGTATAAGTGCATCATAGTATATGACTCGCTGGGATCTTCCCATAATAAGTTAATAATTTAATCAAAAGAATGACTTGACTACACAGGCGTCCATGTAGCTTAGCATAAGTGTTCATGTCTGGAAAAATCTGGCATTCACATGCTATATTACCTCTAGCTTAGAGATGAATTTTGAGGTCATATGATTCCCTAGCTATAGCTTGACCGTTTTCATCACTTTTCTGTGTGGCTTTCTGTTTTTTTATGTTTGTTTTCTTTGAACTTATAACTGGTTTTGATAGGTATTGATCCTACTCTTCCTAACTTCTGGACGGGATCCTGGAATCGTTCCACGAAATACACATCCACCAGAGGAAGACCTATGCTATGATACAACAGTATCAAGTGATGGAAGACAAACACCCACTGTTCAAATTCCCAGGACAAAAGAAGTGATGGTCCATGGTGTTTCTGTTAGAGTTAAATATTGTGAGACATGCATGCTTTATCGACCTCCTCGCTGCTCCCATTGTTCCATTTGTAATAACTGTGTTGAGCGCTTCGATCATCATTGCCCATGGGTAGGGCAATGCATTGGAATTGTAAGTTCATACTACAATTCAGAGATAGAAAGTTCATAACATTTTATAACTAGAACATGCGTGGGGTTTCTCTATTATAAAAAGGCCAATGATTTGTGTTATCTGTGTCTTGTCTTATGTTATGCTGACATTTCATTTTCTTTTGTGGGCAGAGAAACTATAGGTACTTCTTTATGTTTGTTTCCTCAGCAACCCTTCTCTGCATCTACGTGTTTTCGATGTCGGCTTTATACATCAAGGTTATTATGGATGACCAACATGGTACTGTATGGAGAGCAATGCGAGAATCACCTTGGTCTGTAATGCTGATGATATATTGCTTTATTTCCCTGTGGTTTGTTGGAGGCCTTACAGGGTTTCACTTGTACCTCATAAGCACAAACCAGGTTAGTAGTTTCTTTTGCTCTGTGTTTATACTCTGTCACTAAACTGTATCTGATCTGATGCCACTGTGAATATTCAGACAACCTATGAGAATTTCCGGTACAGAGCAGACAACAGAATCAACATCTATAACCGTGGATGTACAGACAATTTCCAGGAGATATTTTGTTCAAAAGTTAAGCCATCTAGGAACAAGTTTAGAGCATTGGTCAAAGAAGAAGCTCCGCATGCTATTACTTTACCTACCACTTGGGAAACAGCAGAAGCCGAAGAAGGAGAAGAAGTAAGTGGTGGGGAGGCACGGCGTCAAAAGGTAGAAGATGATCAAGACATTAACGAAGATCTTATGAAAATACAGCAGCGTTCTAATGAAGAAGAAGGCAATGAAGATGTACTCCGTCAAGGTAGCAGCGATCCACCGCATCACAAGATCCATATCGACCAGCCAATACTTAGGGATGATCAGAGAGCACCAACGATACGACCAGAAGAGAGACATGGAAACAGGAACTGGGACAGTACAACAAAGGAGGTGCTGGCTGATTCTACGGTCAAGGAGAGTAAGAGCTATGCAGCTGCAGAGGAAGGAAGGTGAATGGGTTTAAGTGGAGGGTAAAGAGGTAATTTATGACGATTCTTAACTTTTGAGTTATTGTTTTAATTTTTCATTGTTCTACCTTTGACGGGTTTAGACCCTCCTTGGTTTGATTTGGTTTAGTTTGGTTTAATTTGGTTTAGTTTGGTTTGATTTCGGTCTGATTAGGAAGTTAAGTAACGTTATGGCGGGGAATTTGTGAATAAGTTGGGTTGTAATATTTTTCAAGTAGGTACAAAAGTGATTTTTATTTGTTGAACATTTTGAATGTTTTTAACGTGGTTTTGTTCTCTGTGGTCTACTGCCTATCCTTTTGGAAATCCATGTACTACACAAATAATGAGAAATCTATAAATAAAACATTGAATAATTATTTCAAGACAGGAAATTAGTGAATTGTTTATTACTTCGTACGTTAAGGTCATCACCTCAACATATGAAGTAATTGATTCGTACGTTGATTTTTACAATAGATGGTTCAAACTTATTTGCAATCGCTAGACAAGATCGTACACAATCTCATATTTCTCGTGTAGCTGTTTTATAATAAACTTCCTTGAAATAAAACCAAAAATAGAAAAACTTTTGAAAATTCAAAAACAACCATCTCATATCTTTCGTGTTATACCATTTGTAACTCTTGACATATACTCATCCACTATTATATCATAATTTTGATATATTCCATGATCATCATGAAAAGGAAGCATATTCTTGAGAAGATCAACATCGTAACTCTTGGTTTCTTCAGCAATATTGAAATCAATGTCCTCTATATTTTTTGATAAAATTATGCAATGCCATAGCTGCTACAATTAGGC
>KE151984.1:60394-72523 GCA_000411095.1 Aethionema arabicum | reverse complement strand
CTTGTCACCTAAGAAAAAAAAATATTAAAAAATAAAAAAATAGTAAAAAGAGAAAGAAAAAAAAACCTGAAGAGGGCATGGCTATTGTGGACCCCACACCTGCCCGTGACACTGTAACAAAAGCATTACACGAACTTGCCACGTTATCAACAATGGCGAAACCAGTCATCCTCTTTTCTCTCTCTATAAAACCCCTCGATCCTGCTTCTTTATTTCTTTACGAACACCGAATATATAATTGCAAGTCTGTAACTAAAAAAGAGAGAGAGAGAGAGAAATTAGAGATATGGAAGATGATAAGAATAACAACAACAACAACACGAGTAGCAGTAACAGTAACGTGATCGCTCCTTTCGTTTTAAAAACTTATGAGATGGTTAATGATCCAGCCACCGACTGGTTAATCACCTGGGGACCTGCTAATAACAGCTTCATCGTCGTTGATCCTCTTGATTTCTCCCACCGTGTCTTACCTGCTTATTTCAAACACAATAACTTCAGCAGCTTCGTTCGTCAGCTAAACACTTATGTACGCCATTTTTTCCTTCAATTTCTTCCTTTATTCACTTCAATTTCACTCTCAATCCATCGATTTCTTACTTTATTTGGATCAATTTTGCTGTTAATTGATCGATTTCGCCGTTAATTGATCGATTTCTTACTTTATCTGGATCAATTTCGCTGGTAATTGATCGATTTCGCTGTTAATTGATCGAATTCGCTGGTAATCGATTGATTTCGCTGGTAATCGATTGATTTCGCTGGTAATCGATTGATTTCGCTGGTAATCGATTGATTTCGCTTGTAATTGATCGATTTCGCTTTCAGTTGCTCGATTTCTCACTTTATTGGGATCAATTTTGCTGTTAATTGATTGATTTCTGGTTTGATTTTTTAGGGATTTCGAAAAGTGGATCCAGATAGGTGGGAGTTTGCGAACGAGCATTTTCTTAGGGGGCAAAGGCATTTGTTAAGGAATATAGCGCGTAGGAAGCACGCGAGAGTACAAGATTTAGACGATGGAGAGATTATAAGAGAGATTGAGAGGTTAAAAGAGGAGCAGAAGGATTTAGAAGCAGAGATTCAAAGGATGACACAGCGGATTGAAGCGACGGAGAGGAGACCTGATCAGATGATGGCGTTTCTGTACAAAGTTGTGGAAGATCCAGAGCTTCTTCCGAGGATGATGATGGAGAAAGGACAAATCAAGCAAGTCGCGACTGTTCCAGAGAAGAAACGACGAGTTACAGTGAAATCGGAGGAAGGAGAAGAAGGAGACGGAAGAATTCATGGAGTAATTTCGTCTCCTTCGTCTTCTGAAAACTCCAGAGGATGGGTTGTTCCGTTACAGAGACAAGGGCAATTTGGTAATTACGAGACCAACTGTGATTTTTCTTCGATGATATCTAATTCTTCGTCGTCGTCGGCGTCCTCAACGTTGACTTCGACGTTATCTTTACCGGAGAGTATAAACGGAGGGTGTGGGAATATAACGGGGGAAACGTGGTTTAAAGAAACGGCGACGTTTGGAGGAGTAGTGGAGTCAAATCCACCACCACCACCGCCTTATCCGTTTTCTTTGTTTCGAGGTGGCTTTTAGCTTCACATGATTTTTCGTCTTGGGTTTTTTATTATATATTTTTTTAGAAATAAATAGTTATATCAAAAAGAAAAAAAAAAGGGAGAGAGAGGATATAATATATAGTCACTGAAATGAGCGGTAGTCATTGTTTATAGAAAGTTGACAGTATATATTTTTTTGTTGAGATTTATATTGTTAAAGTTCATATCTTGACTTATTTTTTGTTTTTAAACTATAGTGTTCAAGTTCCCGGGGAATTTGTATTTATTCACACTTTGTTTGTAATAACAACAATTTTGATCTTCTCTTTTTTTTTTTTTTATGATTTTATTTACTCTCTTTTCTTTTATGTACTTTCTTTCCCTTTTTGTAATAATAACAATATTATAAAATATACACTTTTGTGTTACATTTGTCTTGTTAAATTGGGAATTTTTAACATTCTTTTATCTTATAACATATATATATATATATATTATATATTCACTCTATGTGCTTATGCTGTGTAAGGTGTTTTGGCTGGAATTTTTAAATAATCTTCGCTTATAATACAAATTAGTTAATTGTATATCGAGTGGACAAATATTAAATTGTTTAGAGTAGAACATTTGTCAAAACAATAATCAACTGGACACTATTCAAAACTATTTTTTTCATTATTTGGTATACACTTGTAATAATTTTTAATGAGATTTAAGATCTGCAAAAAATATATCTTAATTAAAAACATTAGTATTTCACCCCAAAAAATATGTTTTGTTGTTTTTGTTTTTCTCCCTACGTATTCTAGTTTTCTTTATTTAAATTGTCCAGAGTAATTACTTCGGTCAGTTTTTGTTTAATAAAATATATTTTTGGCAAATAAAAGTTGTATATAATGTGGTAAACTTATATACTAATTGGAAAACTCTTCTCATATTAATATTGTAGCATAACTTAAAATAATATAAAAATAAACATTATGATGCACTACAAACAACAAACACATTTATATGTATTTATATAATGGTTATACGATTAATAAAAATGTTTAGAAGTTTTTGTATATATCAATATGAAACATGAGATTTCAACTCAAAATCAATTGGGAATGAGTGGAATAACTCATAATCTTATATATTAATCATTATTGACCTTTTTAATCGATATGGGGTTTCAACATAGTTCTTTTTTTTTCTTTTTTGATACTTTAGACTAAATATTAGTTTTCTTCAACTGACCCAAACTTAGTTTGAACGAGTGGTGGAGACACATTGATGGGAGGGATCAATTGACCCATGTGAAAAACAAATTTATAACATTCGTTCTATACGATTTAGAAACTGACCCACATAAAAAAAATTTATTGACTCCGTAAATTATTTTTGCGAAGTTTATATAGTTATTTTAATATTGAAAAATGGGTTATTATCCCCTAAATATTTTTTTTTCACTCCACCATTGGTTCAAACTCAGTTGTATATGATAGAAGTATAAATGATAGTCATACACTTGTTTTTCACCGTTAGTTGTAAAAAAAATCTGAGAGAAAATATATTCAATTTTCTTTTTGTCGGCATATTCAATTTTTTTAACGTATTCAATTTTCATGTTAACCAAATTGTTTTTTTTATGAGGGACTTTTTTTTAATGTTTTTAGCTTCAAATCTCCTAAGCATCAGGACCGACCTTATTACACGTATATCATCCTCAAGACAACATTTGGTCGAACAATAAATTTAAATAATAATGAATTTGTATAACATGTGTTGAAATTTGCAAAAATAGAGTTTAAATGTAGTGGACCAAGTGGTCATGAGACACGAGTAAACAGAGTCGATATCATGTAATTTTTGTGTCGACCCATAATTAAAATAAAGCAGTAAGTAGCAAACACTTGCTACATAAATTTTATTGCTTTATGTTGCAATCCTATATATTTGATATTTCTATTTCAGTGTGTTTCAAAAAGTCTTCCGGTAAAAAGTCAACGAAACACCCACTCATGACTCAACTCAAGATTCCCACGTTTTAACGTTCTTTTACTGGAATCGTTGAGCCCACGGGACTTGACTTGGTTAGATAAAGGAAGGATACGTGTCGTATAATTATTGGGTTAGATACAACAGTTCATCTAAGTTGGACCACTTATGTCATCCCACCTGGACACGTGTCGAGTTCAGATAGCTGCAATCTCTTTTCGTAAATATATGGGGCCCACTCTTCCCTTGTCGGCTCTACGTTTTTTTTGTTTTTTTTTTCCTCGTCGGCTCTACGTTTACGTTGCTTTTAAACGATGTCTACATCTCGCCAATTTGTTTTTAATTATTGGTTAGTTATGAAATTAAATATGCCAAATCTTTTTTTTTTGTATATACGTCAATTTGACTAGTAACAATAAATATGATAATTAAATTAAAATTCAAGAGATGATTGAAAACTCTTTTTTTTAATTAAGAGTTTAATATTTTCTTTAATACAATTTTAGTTTAATAGTAGTGATAGTTAGTGACAATATAAAAAAAATATGATTAATTAAAATTACATAATAAAAAATTTCGTAGACAAGATTACAATTAAAATTAAATAAAAAAAATACCATTTACAAAATCTTTCATATTTGTTGAGATACAAAAATTACCAAGTCAAATGCTCCTAATATCATTAACTTGCTAAGATACAATTTTTATATTTTCAAAATATCAAATTTTTATATTTTTTTAATGGTTATATTTAACAATAATCATTATATTTAGCAATAAAACACAGTCTTTATAAAAGAGTAATCAATCTATCAACTTGGTCTAATATTTTGGCACTGAGTTCAAATAGATTAAACAAAGTCAGGTTTTGAAACTATACTATTATATAAACAAATAAACAAATAAAAGACCAATAGAATTATGGGTTAAGAGCTAACCTTTTTTAGTAATCAGAATAATTATTTATTGTCCGAATCAAAGTTGATATATACTAAAAAACGAAAGAAGATAAAAATTATTAAAATAAAAATTAAAAAATTAAAAAATTAAAAAAGTGGAAATGTCTCCCACTGATACGAGGAGGTCACTGTCTGTTTAGTATCTGGCGGATTAAGGACCATGTTTAATGCTTTGATGCCAATAAAATTTGTTTGTTTTACTTTAATCGATACTAAATTAAATATAAAATATTTGGTATTCATGTGGTTAATATTTGACCCACGTCCTATAATTTAATTTAATCATTATTTAATTGGTGAATTTTTTGAATGAGGCTATTGGGGTTTTTGGTGGTCGCTTAAAGCCTTAAACAATAAAATAATAATTAGACGTGTGTCGTTTTAATTGGAATTATAGAGTTTTGATTCTTAACCAAGTAATCTTTGTCCCCTAAACTGGTTTCTGTTGTTTAAAATATTATTAATTATGGTTACACTTTTGCATAAAATCATTTGTTTAGATTATCGACTAATCAAATCAAATATAAGAAGAAAGGGAAAGATACGTTATTATTAAGTTATTTATATTTTGTAAGTCTACTGTTTTACAGCCATTTTAAAATATAGTAAAAGATTGTTAAATTACTTTAAATCGGATATTAAATTGCTATTTATTGAAAACATTGATACACCAAATCTTTGATATATTTCTCCTATTATTTATTGTCACGTATGTCTAAAACATATATATCATCCGATACTGTAGTTGAAATCTTTAGATCTATGGTACTTGATCCTTTTCTTGAGTTTTGTATTTTCTTAGATATTGTTGATCCACCGTACCATTACAAATGAATAACCAAAGGTACAATTTGTGGGGGGAAAAAACAAAAGGTACAATTTGTCAAATTAAACCTTTGAAAATTTATTTTGCTAGTTTTTTGTGCAGGATATTTTTTTTTGTTATAATCACTTTATAATTATTTTAAATTTGATAAATCTATGTTTTTTTTTCACATATGAGCATAAATCGGTCTCACAATTTTCCACTATTTGTTGGATTCGAATTTTGGTGTCTTCGAATAATCAGAATGAAGCACTTAGAGTGAAAACCACTAAACTACTTTCTACCATACTAGATAAATCTATCTTGAAGCCATATTCACATTTTTTCTTAAGAAAATAAAGTAGATATACATCATTTTAATTAATAATTCTAGAACATGTGGACTATTGTTCAATATTCATGATTATTATATATTTTCTTGAGAAAATTCATCAATAAAATTTTAATGTTAATATATTGTTATTTTTGGAAAACAAATGTTAATATTAAATTCTATGAATTTCACAATCATATTATTATTGGAGAAAATGTTTTAAAAATTAAATTTGGACATTGTTGATTACTATTTTATAATTTTTTTTAATAAAAACTCAATAAAATATGCGATGGACAAAAATATCTTGCATAAAAGAACTAACAAAATAAACCATAATAAATTTAATTTGGTAAATTGTATTGTTCGTTAGTCATCTGTTAACAGTGTCGTTATAAATGACTGATGGGAGATACAATTTGTCAAATTAAATTTTTGAAGATTTATTATGTAACTTTTTTTATAGGGTATTTTTCGCCAATCATATATTTTGCAGATATTTTTTTGCTATATTTTCTATTTTTTTTAATTTGATAAATCTATTTTCAAACCATATTCACAATTTTCTTCGAAAACGAAGAATGTTAGATATAATTCACAATTTTATTACTTTTACTAGAATTTGTGGACTATTGCTCAATGTTCATTATTTTACTTTTTTTTCTTGACAAAAAACCATCAAAATAAAATTTCATTTTAACATATTATTAGTTTTGGAGAAAATTTGTTAGAATTAAAATTTATAGATATAGTTCACAATATATTACTTTTGGACAAAATATGTTAAAGTTAAAATTTTGGAGATTTCTGTTTACTATTTTGTAATATTTTTTGTATATAAATTTTTTTATAAAAAAACTTTGGAAAATATGTGATTGACAAAAAATACCATCCATAAAAAGCTGTCAAGATAAACCCTCAAAAAATGAGTTTGACAAATTGTATCTAACGTTAGTCATCCGTTAACGGTATCATTACAAATCCCTAACGAAGCGTACATTTTGTCAAATTAAATATTTGAAAGTTTATTTTGCCAGCTTCTATCTACTTAAAATAATTTTCACCAATCGTATATTTTGCAAAATTTTATATTTTTGCCATAAGCCTTAGTTTTAATTAGTCACAATAACACGAATGTAGTTGATCATCCTAATCTTCTACTTTAGGGTTGATCTTAAAATTACGGTGAGATGAAACAAAATTAGAAATAAGAATTAGTATTTCATATCATAATAAAACTTATAAATTCTCTTTTTTTTACATGGTATATAGAAACATATACAATATATATCAAGCTTATGTTAAATGAATGTGGAAGATGGTACCCTAACAATTAGATGCGTTGTCAAATTACGTGCCTCAAACCAAAATTAAAAATTGTTACCCATAAATTTTATTATTAACAGATTTTCTTCGAAAATAACAATATATTAACATAATGTGGAAGATGGTACCATAATAATTAGATGCATCGTCACATTTTATATATATTTTTGTTCTTAAGTGAGGATTATTCACTACTAGGGTTGGACATTTGGGTACCCGTTCGGTTTCGGTTTGGTATTTTCGGTTATTCGGTTCCATGACTATAGGATTCATTCGGTTTTTTAAATATTTCGGTTCAGTTCAGATTCGGTGTTGAGATACTTGATAAGAAAATCTGAAAAATACCTAAATAAACTTAAAAATTACTCGAAAAGCTGAAAAGATACCCGAAAAACAAAAAAAATTACCAAAAAAACAAAAAAAATACTATAAAAACAAAAAAAAATACCAAAAAAAAGTATGATTACTTTCGGGTACCAAATAGATATCACTTTGGTTCCAATTACTACCCAATATCTATGAATCTCAAATTTAAGATTATTATATTTAAAATATGGTTAATTGGTACATGTATTGGTTAATTCTGGTTTATGTAATTTCAATTAAGATAAGACTAAACCAATACTAAACCAGTATGTTGGTTTAGTATAAATACACATTTGCAAGACATTTTTACGCTTATCAATAAACGTATAAATTCTTCTTCTTTCTTTCTTCAAGAGTCATCTTCTCCTTCTTTGAATCTTCAACAAACTTTGTTGATCAGATTCAATCTCATTGAATCTTAATAAAGATCCAATAGATATTTTACTCTTGTTCTAGTTCGATTCCAAACCTTTTTTCCGGTTCGGGCTCACCATGGAAGAAGAAGCTTATTAATTCTCCTAACAAGTAACAACCTCTCTAAGATGAGCAACTAACTTCTTGTAACTTTGTTTTATTTGTTGCAGCCCTTTAGGAGATGGGCTTTTCCCACTTAAGCCCACGATGAGGTTTGGGAAAAAACACAACAGCTTCCTATTCAATAAAATAAATCATTTTTTCTTCAATTTTTAAATGGCCTGTCAATTGTGTCTACAATATTATTATTGATCGTGACCTTAAATTTTTAAGCACTGAGAGTGCTGGAAACAAATTGATCTTGGAATCTCTAGATTTATGCACAACATGTGCCTTGAACCATTTGATCTTGAATCTATCAAAACTTAGATAAAAACTACCTTTAATTAAAAATCTCCCATAGAAGATGCTCATTTCTTACGGAACAAAGAAACCAGTGGAAATTTAAAGATTATAAATTATTATTTCCACATGCCACAAAAAAAAACATTCACAAAAACAAAAACTGAGAAACAAAACATATCTTGGATACAAAGAATGAGACGTTAAAAAAAATGAATCAAACCAACGGTATTAACTAACCATGGAAAGCTCATATTTTTTCATCTGCAATCTTTTCATCACTGCGATAAAACTCGAAGGCCAGCCTCTAAATCCTCCAACCTGAGTGTACAAATTTCATCAGTATCAACACATTCAAAACTAAGTCGAAGATCAAGATTCTCCCTGGCATTAATAAGCATTGTATCCACTAATCCTCCGTTCATCTCCTTCCTCTGTTTCTCCGTGGTTTCCCTTTCGATCACAGACGCTATCTCTTCAAGCGTGCACGACTCTTGTAACCTGAAACCGTAAAAGACAGTGTTTTCGGTCTGGTTCTTCATCTTGATGTGTAGTATCTGTGTAAGTTCTTTGGCAGTAAAGTCGTTGAAATGGAAAAACTTTGTCACTCTCCTGCAGAATCCTTCGTTTGATGCGATCACACGCTTCATCGGCTCGCTGTAGCCTGCGAATATAACCACGATTTTCCCTGTGTCCATGACTGACATTATTTCTTCGAGAGCTTCTAGACCGTAGTCTTTGTCGTCAGCCTTTTGCATTGGGATTAACCGGTAAGCTTCATCTACAAATAGGATTCCACCTTCAGCTTCTTGGATCTGTCCAGAAATGAAACATCTTTAGTTTCTTCGAGCCGAACCCAAAAAATTTAATCTCTGTGAAGAAACTGTCACCTTTCTCTTGGTCTTTGGCCCTGTGTGACCAACAAACTCACCAACTAAGTCTGTACGCTGTACTTCTGTTACTTTGTCAGTAGGCAAAATTCCAACTGTGTGAAGTAATTTTCCAAGAACTCGAGCTACCATGGTTTTACCTATAAAAATTAAATGGGTCAATGTAAACAGTCGTTCTTTAGTTTGATTTAATGATATTGAACATGGAAGTAAAGATGGAGACCATAAATATAAATCTATTTTGTAACCTGTTCCAGGATTTCCAAGAAAGGCCATATGTGGAGGTCTTCGAGTTCCAATGTTTAGTCCAAGAGCCCTTCGCCTCTCATCTAAAAGCATTCCTTTTGCCCATTTCCTCAGTTGTGTCTTCATCTCACTTAGTCCAACAATTTTTGACAACTCTTCCTCGAGTAGATCCATCTTGGCTTTGGTCTTATCACATGCTTCAAGAGCACTTCTTTTTCTCTGCTCTTGGAGAAACCAACGTAATAATTCGTTTAACTTCTCACTACCTGGCCCTTGAGGTACATGGTCTAATGGAGTCATCCCTTCCTGTGAATGCAAAATCACGCAGCTATTATATGTGTATATACAGAGAACTACAAAAACAAAAGAAGTTTAAGAGGAACATACATTATCTTTGGCGCTGCAATCTGCGTTGTTTTCAAGTAGTGTCTTAACAGTTGAAATGTCTTTTGAGCTAATTGAGTACCATACAGCAAGATGCAATGGTGTCATACCATTCTGCATTAAACATATCAATCCAAGCTATTGTTCTTAGTTGCTTGTTCTCATCTTAAAACCAATCAACTAGAGAAGATAATTCCACATTAAAATTTAAAAAAAGCTAGAGAAAGAGAAAAAGATGGCGGCATTACACTGGCTTTGGCTTCAATATAAGCACCACGGTCTAGAAGTAGTTTTGCAGCTTCACTGCAACCGTTCTTGGCTGCCATGTGCAATGGAGTTTCACCGTACTGAAGACATTGTATTGTCAGGAAGCTACTGATTTAACGCAAAAATCAAAACGAGTAAATGAAGAAGGATGAGATTGAAAATAAAATTCAGCTTACCGAATTCTTTGCTTCTAACTCAATTTTACCAGATGTTGTCCAATCAAGGAGATACTTGACAATATCAACATTGCCATTACCAGCAGAAACATGAAGTGGTGTGTGATACATCTGCATTCAATCAAACCAGTCACATTGCAGCCAAATTATACACAAACACAAAAACGTTTGAATTCGTTGCGATATAGTGCGTAAGAGGATCTAAAACGAGGCGTCGAATTCAACATAACCGAAATCGAATTCAATGAAATGATCACAAAATCTCAGTAAGAAAGAAATTAGCAAAGACGATGCGGAAATCATACAACGGGATTACGCTCATTGAGAAGAGAAGGATTATCTTTAAGCATCCTTTGCAAGGTAAGGAGGTCGCCGGAGTGAGCACAAGCGTGGATTGTGGTGGCTCTAGCGGATCTCAGGCGCTGTTCAGCTCCTCCTCCGCTACCTTGTCTCTTCATCGTTCCGTTTCTCCGACGAGAAGTACAAGATTTTTTCCCCAAAAATTTGTTTGGGGGAGATTTGAGAAGATTTTCAGGGGAAAGTCTTCGGAATGGTCAACACTCTCTCTAATCTTTATATTCAAATTTAGAACGAGAGTACCTCCGCGTCTTCCTCTTCCTTCTTCTTTCTTTGGCGTCTATGGAAAAAGACGCTTTTGTCCCTACATGGACCTTCTTTACTCGCTGGCTCTTTCCCTAACGCAACTGCCCCCAATTATTTGGCTAATATTTTATTTTACTTCTTCTTAAGGAGAAAATAATATTTTTTTCAGCTTTATTATTAAAAAAGAAAAAAAATGTAATTGTCAATGTTAACTTCTAATCATGTGTTGAAAACTTGAAATAAACAAGATAACTTCTAATCCATAAATTAATTTGACGTAAGAAAAAGAAAGACATGGAATATTAAATTCTCGAGGTTTAGACTAATATATGTGAAGGATGAAGATATATTTTTTTTTCTTTCTAAAATTCACAGCTATATAAATATTAATTTAATTTAATTTTGGTCTTAACGCTTTTAATTTTTTTTATATGTTTTATTATATATATTTTTTACGTTTTTGAATGGAAGGTTTAATCATTCAATTAAAAAATTGGTATATTTATCTAGGGATAAATGCAGAAAAAACCCTAGGGTTTGACGTTTTCACCAATTAAACCCTCACTTTTGAAAAGGTGTAAAAAAAACCCTAACGTNTCGTTTTGGTCAGTACCAAAACGACTGTGTTTTGATTTCCGTTAGTCATTTTAACGGGAGGGTTTAATTTGCTTAAAATATAAACGTTAGGGTTTTTTTTACACCTCTTCGAAAGTGAAGATTTAATTGGTGAAAACGTCAAACCCTAGGGTTTTTTTTGCATTCGTCCCATTTATCTATATACGGTAAAATATAAGTTTTCTCTTCTATGTATCTTTGTCAATAATTCTCACTAATTTTTCATTTAATATTTAATGAAGCTATATTCATGAATTTTTTGTTAAAACTACTTAATATATTTTTTTAAGATAAAAACTTATAAATTTAGTTTCATTAATATTAAATTCCAAATAAAAATAATTTAAAAGTTTTATTTAAAAGGAAAAAAAGTTTGAAATGCATAATTGGTGATGTAGTTTTCTCTTTTAAACAAATAAATTACTAATTTATCAAAGTATACATTAATGTTGTGGGTAAAACATATTTATCCTTAATTATTTACTAATTATTTTATTATGTATGAGATTTTATTTTGCAATTTATCCCTAACATTTGACTTGACCATAGCTAACTGAAGTGAAACGCACTACTCTCTTATGTTTGGCCATCATTTCACGCGATTAACCGTTGTTGAATAAGAGACTATCAAATACATATAGTTAATGGAAATTTTCAACATCATAATGGTAAACCAATAACCACAAAACGTACAAAACTCATTATCGTTATCGTTTACGGTTTATCGTTAGTTTCTTGAAGATAAAAAGAACATGATCCGTATCACCTCTCAATTTGGTCGAATATTGTGACAATATGT
>KE151981.1:541815-562339 GCA_000411095.1 Aethionema arabicum | reverse complement strand
GGGAAATTTAGTAAAATAAACATTTCATATACCTTTTGAGTATTATAGACATTTGAAATCCAGTTTTAGTTTTATAGACACCACATAATTAACAATGACGATAATGCCCCTGTAATTTATTTATTCTAAACCCTAAACCCGAAACCCTAAATCCGTAACCCTAAACCCGAAATCCTAAACCCTAAACCCGAAACCCTAAACCCTAAACCCTAAACCCTAAACCTTAAAGCCGAAACCCAAAACCCTAAACCTGAAACCCTAAACTCTAAAACCTAAACCCTAAACCTGAAATCCTATACCCATTAGGTCAACTAAAAAGATACCTAGATGTATGGAAGGGTAATTTAGTCTTTCACTTAACCCAAATGTCTATGGGTCTAAAAAAACTAAAGAAGGTTTTTTAAATGTGTAAAATAGCCAATTTTTCTTTAGTTTTTGCATTAGTAGTAGTAGTTTTTTTTAGTAGTTAGTTTTTGATTCACAAAAAAAAAATGTTTTAGTTTTTGATAAACTCAAATACTTTTATAGTTTTAAAAACTGAAGGGCCAAATAAAAGTTATATGGGCTTTAGTAGTTGGGCCTAAGTAGGTTTGTTTTATCTGCTTATATATGTATTTCATTTGCTGGTCTAAAATTCATTCAAAGCCCAATAAGTAATTACGTCTAATTTTTTTGTTGTCCAAAATCAAATGTCGAATTTAATTAATTTTTTTTGTAATTTGATCTCTTCTGCAATATTTAAAATTATAATATTTACACACACATATATATAGATATATGTTATACTTTTCAAATATTTTGCGCATTGACATTGTTTTGACATAGTATGATATCTAAGAATTGTTAATAAGTATATTTAATGTATAATTTTTTGTTATGATTATAATGAAAAGTGTTGTATTTAGTTAATATAGACATATTCAATTCTAAATTTTAAACTTTTAATAATAATTATTGTATATATATTTACTGATATTTAATTATTTATATAATCAAATAGTATTCGTTTTACTATTTAGTATTTTTTTTTAATTCCAAGAATAACAATTATGGATGGAAAAAACACTCAAATTTTATATTTTTTCCCTCAATTTATAATTATTATAGAGTCTATACTTTTAGCATACAAATCTATATAATTTTAATATGCTTGTAAGCTTATTTTTCATTTATATGTTAAGGAAACAAATTTAGAGGGGTAAATAAAAATTAAATTAGTCCTTTACACAAAAATTACAAAGATTAAATTAAGCCTTTAATTTAGAGTAATTTTATGTATTTGCTTTAAAAATTAACATGGATTTAATGTAAGAAAAAAATTAACATGAATATGTTTTTAACCTTAAGATATTTATTTACCACAAGGTTTTGTCTAATAGAGTAAGGCAAAAACCTAAAGGTACTTTTTTTTTTGTTCGTGACCAAATATATTTCTAACTTTTTTTTTCTCTTCATCGATCTTCTTGGAATCTCTCTCAGGAATGATGATGTGTTGAAGATACCTCTTTTCTCGTCTGTACATACTCTCTATACCCACTGTTGTTGAATACAAGAAATCTCAGATTTAGGGTTTTTGGGAGTGGTCTAATTTTTTTGCAGTTGTGCGGTCTGCAACTATGGCGTCCTCGTCGCAATCTTTTGCGGCTGGACGGTCTACATCGATGTCTTCTTCGTCGCAATCGCACCGATTTTGTGGCTCTCCAGCCACAGGTACTGGTATTGGAAGCTTTGATACTTTGAACCGAGTCATCTCTGACCTTTGTAACCGCGGTAATCCTAAGGTAATGAAGATCAGTGTAACGTATTCTTCCTTTTTTTATGTTAATCACAATGGAAAACTGAAATGGTAGAAAACCCAGAAATTTTTTCTTTCCGTTTTTTGTTTTGCTGGAGGAATCTCTCTATTCTTGTTATAGAATTTTTGAAGTTACTTTACTGGGTCTGAGAAATTGAGGTTTTGGTACATTGTTGGATTTCCACTAAGCACATGGCATTGTTGGCTTTTGTAATCTGATTTTAGAGAATGGCGATTGTTTTCTTTGTTAGGAGGGAGCTCCTTTAGCGTTTAGGAAACATGTTGAGGAGGCAGTCCGTGATCTTAGTGGTGAAGCGTCTTCTAGGTTCATGGAACAATTATATGATAGGATTGCTAATTTGATCGAGAGCTCGGATGTTGCTGAAAATATGGGTGGGCTTAGAGCAATTGATGAGCTTACAGAGATTGGGTTTGGTGAGAATGCTACTAAGGTTTCTAGGTTTGCAAGTTACATGAGGACTGTGTTTGAGTTGAAGCGTGACCCTGAAATATTGGTGCTTGCTAGTAGAGTTTTGGGTCACCTTGCTCGGGCAGGTGGAGTAATGACTTCTGATGAAGTGGAGTTTCAGGTAGGAGTTTTTGTTTTTCTCCTCTTCCTATAATTGGCAAAAACTCATAGTTTCTCAAGCCTTGATCTTGTTCTCACAGATGAGAGTAGCTTTTGGTTGGCTTCGCGGGGACAGGGTGGAATATCGTCGTTTTGCCGCCGTTTTAATTTTAAAGGTACTCTCTTTTCTGTTTCATCCTTTTGATCAGCTCCAAAAATGTCTTTTTCTTTTGTGTGGCTACTTGAATATATTTGTAAACCAGTTTATAGGGAGTACGGGAATTAATAGTATATGGCTATTTACATGCAACATTGCAGGAGATGGCAGAAAATGCTTCCACTGTATTTAATGTTCATGTCCCTGAGTTTGTGGATGCTATCTGGGTCGCACTAAGGGATCCTCAGTTGCAAGTGCGAGAGCGAGCTGTTGAGGCTTTGCGTGCTTGCCTCCGTGTTATTGAGAAAAGGGAGACTCGCTGGCGAGTACAATGGTTAGTTTTTCTTTTCCTTGAAAGTTATCAGGTTTCCTAAATGATTTCTCGGGAACGATAATACTGTATTTGGTATAATATGTTTCGAGTCAGGCTTTTCTTCGTGTAGTTGCTATGTTTCATTAAGTAATTCTGTCATGTGGTTTCACCCTTAATTAAGTGCGAGGTCATCTACTGGTAATACTTTCTATTATGAAAATACAACTTATATCGGAAGTTATGTCCCTTCCTCCAAACAATGGATGAGATCTCCCCATGCGATTTTTTGAGTATTTAGAACATGATCACCACACTCTCAGTTTAAATGAAGTAGACGGAAATATAAAGAATCCGGCGTAGCTGGTTTATAATGCTTTTAACGGTCTTGAAGCTTTTGGGAAATTGAATTGTTTTCTCTGACTTGGAGACTTCCTACTGGTTTTCTATCTTTACTGACGTTTCTTATAAATAGTTAAAGTCTCTCTTCTTTTGTATGATGCTCAATCCAATTAACTTTCTCCATCTGGTTTTTGTAGGTATTATCGAATGTTTGAAGCAACACAGGATGGGTTGGGTAGAAATGCTCCGGTCCATAGTATTCATGGTTCCTTACTTGCTGTTGGGGAGCTCTTGAGGTAAGTGTGGATTGTATTTTGTATTTATAACGCACTCCTTTCCACTAGTCAGATGCTCAAGTATGATTTAGGGATATTTCCCTTGAGAGTTGTTTGTTCAAGTGCTGCCGTCTGATAATCTTGGCTTTGTTGTTAACACTGCTAAATATATAAATAGTTCATGCCAATTGCTTCACTCTCATCGCTCCTAAACAAATGACACTTGAAAGACAAAAACAATTCACTATTTTGTGTTATCAGACGATTGGTTACATGACATAGCAAGATAAAGTACCTTGGAGTATCTCTCTGCTTATAAAATTGAATTCATGAGTTAATGTGAGATTTTGATTACAGGAATACAGGTGAGTTTATGATGTCTAGGTACAGAGAAGTTGCTGAAATCGTCCTCAGATACCTTGAACATCGGGATCGCCTTGTTCGCCTTAGCATCACCTCTTTGCTGCCTCGGATTGCTCATTTCCTCCGTGACCGCTTTGTTACAAACTACTTAACGGTGGGTGATTGTAGAATTATTGAAATTAAAATCTCTCTGTTAGTGTAAAACGTGATCTCAGTAACTTTCTTGCAGATATGCATGAATCATATTCTTACTGTACTAAGGATACCAGCGGAACGTGCTAGTGGGTTCATTGCCCTTGGGGAAATGGCTGGTGCTTTGGATGGTGAGCTTATCCATTATTTGCCGACAATTATGTCTCATCTGCGGGATGCGGTGGGTCATACTGGTTTTTTAAGTTCTTTTTTCTTACTTTTGCGTTAAGTGTTTTTTGTTTTATTTTTGTGAGTTGGGCAATAAGTTTTCGTTTATTCCTTTTCCATGTAGATTGCTCCACGTAAAGGTAGGCCATTGCTTGAAGCTGTGGCTTGTGTTGGTAACATTGCGAAGGCAATGGGATCCACAGTGGAAACACATGTTCGAGATCTTCTAGATGTGATCTTTTCCTCTGGTCTCTCTTCTACACTTGTTGACGCTCTTGAGCAGATAACCATCAGGTAGAATCGAATGGCAGAACTCTGTAATACTTGGGTTGTTGTGTATAGTTTAAATTCTGAAACTCTTTTGGGTCTCAGCATTCCTTCTTTGCTACCAACGATACAAGATCGACTTCTAGATTGCATTTCAGTAGTTCTTTCAAGATCTCATTATTCTCAAACAAAGCCTCCTGTTACTGTGGTCCGAGGTAGTACAATGACTGTGGCACCACAGTCTTCCGACCTTAGTAATTCACCTCAAGTTCAACTAGCCCTGCAGACTCTTGCCCGTTTCAATTTCAAGGTTGGTACTCCTTGCCGATACCATTTTCTAAAGAATGCAGATTCTTCCCTGAACTTCTGACTTCTGGCAGGGGCATGATCTTCTTGAATTTGCACGGGAGTCAGTTGTTGTTTATCTGGATGACGAGGATGCAGCCACAAGAAAAGACGCGGCTTTGTGTTGTTGCAGACTAATTGCAAATTCTTTATCTGGCATCACACAATTTGGTTCTAGCAGGTCAACACGAGCCGGAGGAAGACGAAGACGCCTTGTAGAAGAGGTTTGTACTGCTTTTTTTCTACTTGTCTTGAAACTTCGTGCCTTATCACTTCCTGAGTCTGTAAATTTGCCCCCATATGACATTCATTTGAGTGCCTATGAAATGATGTTTGGTTTCTGCAGCTCGTGGAAAAGCTTCTCAGGACAGCTGTTGCAGATGCTGATGTAACTGTTCGCAAGTCTATCTTCGTTGCTTTGTATAACAACCATTGTTTCGACGATTATCTAGCACAGGCCGATAGTTTGACTGCCATTTTTGCGTCGTTAAATGATGAGGTATGATTATGTTATTCGAATGATGAGATATGATTATGTTATGTGTTTTAGATATTGTAGCAGCATGTGTCATAATGCATTTTTATTTTGTTAGAGAACTTATATTTGGCTCTCTTGGGTATACAGTTTTAAGAGTTCTAGATTGGAATTGTTGGCAACATGGTACCCTTATGCTGGAAAAGTGATGATATTCTATTCATCTTATCTTTTCGTCCTTGCATTATCATATGATGGTTAATGTTTCGACCTCTATCATTATCATGCTATTAGACATTTTTCTTTTAGAATTATACAGCTCCCTATGGCGGACTGATTTTTTCCTTAGACCCATCTGTGGTATATTTGTTATATCTTTCTGCTGACTTGTAACTGTATTGCTCTTTGGAAATCAATTTTGTGGGCTCATGAAGTCTAGAAAGCCTTAGCTGGAATTTTTGTTGGGTTATTAGTTTATTTTGTGTCACGAAACAGTTATAATTAATTAAGCTGCTAAGTTAACTTAATTGAATGAATTGTGAATGGCATGCGTTCCTTATGTTGGTGGATGCACGAAATGCATCCATGCGACACCCCTGCTAACTGATAAATGCTTAGCTTATGTTTCACTCCACCTGGCTACTTTATAGGCCTTAGTCAATGGAGCTGTTTTAGTTGAATATATTTGAATCCTTCTATTGAACAGGATCTTGATGTTCGTGAATATGCGATCTCAGTTGCTGGGAGGCTATCTGAAAAGAATCCAGCGTATGTTCTTCCAGCACTTCGTCGCCATCTTATACAATTGTTAACATATCTTGAGCTGAGGTAACTGCAAATTTCTCTAGTCCCTAAAGATTTGGTTATACTATTAAGTATTTGTTGCATTAACTTTCATTGTATATCAGCAGTGCAGATAACAAATGCCGAGAAGAGAGTGCTAAGCTCCTTGGTTGCTTAGTCCGAAATTGTGAACGGCTTATTCTTCCATACGTAGCACCTGTCCAAAAGGTTTGAATAGTATATTATTCACTTCAACAATAATATGACTATTATTGTAGCTCACAAGGTTGTAGTTCTTATTTTCCAGGCACTTGTTGCGAGACTTAGTGAAGGAACTGGAGTCAATGCGAACAATAATATTGTTACGGGAGTTCTTGTAACTGTTGGGGATCTTGCCAGAGTGGTAAGTTTAAATAAAAATATATATTGGTTGGATAATTTATCTTATGTTATCTTTATCTGAGTTTCTGCCGTTTCGGGTTTGCACTTCTCAAAGTGATTTGGTTATGCACAAATTCATATCCCATCTAGGTTGTCCCATTTGCCAACGTTTTTTTAGAAGTTGAATCATGATCATATTGTTTTGAAACTTTTGTTTCGTGTAAACGTTGCTACCATCTAACTCATCTGAAACATCCCATTTTTATTGTTCTGCCTCGGCCGGTAACAGAGGATGAAATATCTATTATTTGTGTTTTAAGGTTATTAGGGGACTATTAACTCTAATTTATAATCATCCCTCTTCTGAGTAAACCCTAAGACCTTTAGGTTCTTTAAAGAAGCTCCAGTGTGAGGTTTCTTATCCTTGGCATAACACTTATCTCCTCTGCAGATCTTATATTACTTGCTATTTTGGGTAAACCTCATGGAGACGTTTATCGTTGTAGTTTCTAAGTGTCTATCAAGACTTCATTGTTCTTTTTGCTGCAGTTCGAATTTGTGTTGTGATTTTTAACTCTTCCTGCCGTGTTGGCAAAACACATTTCAAAATTTCTAATGTTGTTGTCTTTGACTTAAAAGAGCGATGACGTATTTATTTCCTTCCCAGTTCTGCTAGTAATTGGTTTTGACCAAGATATCTCCCCTGGTTTTCTTCTCTGGTGCTTGTGTAGGGTGGCTTAGCGATGAGACAATATATTCCTGAGCTTATGCCTTTGATTGTTGAAGCTTTAATGGATGGAGCTGCTGCAGCAAAACGTGAGGTGGCTGTTGCTACCCTTGGTCAAGTTGTTCAAAGTACAGGGTATGGAATAGACTTTTACCTTATGACATAAAACTTCCCTTCGGTTTTATTTGATAATGTTTTACTGGGCGAATTTAAGCGTGCTAATTTTTGTGTAAAATAAGGAAATGCTGCTATTTTGTGTTGCAGTAGTTCAGGTCATGGTTCTTCTGTACTATATTGGGCACACATCTAATGCAATATCAATGGAGTTCCATAAGATTACTGCCCTCCCTGTTGGTTATGTATGGTTCTTGTTTTATTGTAAATGCAGGTATGTGGTGACTCCATACAAGGAATACCCATTGTTGCTTGGTTTACTCTTGAAATTGCTGAAGGGTGACTTGGTGTGGTCTACAAGACGAGAAGTGCTCAAGGTAGTTGCTAGGAAATACATCTCTATGCTAGATTTTTCTAGAACATAGGTTTGTGAAAACATTGGTATATGTACAGGTTCTTGGAATTATGGGTGCTCTGGATCCTCATGTGCATAAACGTAACCAGCAAAGCTTATCTGGATCACACGGTGAAGTTCCACGCAGCACTAGTGATTCAGGTCAACTTATTCCGTTGATTGATGAGTTACCTGTAGAACTACAGCCATCATTTGCTACATCTGAGGATTATTACTCAACGGTAGTTATTAGCTTTTGTCAATATTTCGAAGCTCGTGGTTTACCACTTCTCATATTCTTTTCTTCATTGATATAGGTTGCTATCAACTCACTTATGAGAATTCTTAGGGATGCATCACTTCTTAGTTACCACAAAAGGGTTGTTAGATCTCTGATGATCATTTTCAAGGTACTTAAAGTCATTTACCTATTTTTAGATACACTTGTGATGGGATTGCTACGAACACACTAAAAAATAATTACTTTTGTGTTTTACGAGGGTAGTCAATGGGATTGGGGTGCGTGCCGTACTTGCCAAAGGTAAAAATATTGTATCTCCATACCTTTCGTCCATCTAAGTTTTCTCTGTTTTATCTACCGGTATCTCATCATGAAAATACGCTTGAAACTGTTTCCTTAAATCTGCTAATTTATTGGGTTGGGTCGACCTTTCTTTTTCTTAGGTTTTACCTGAGCTTTTCCACACTGTTCGCACTTCTGATGAAAATTTAAAGGACTTTATCACATGGGGCCTTGGGACTCTTGTTTCCATCGTGCGCCAGGTATGCCCACCTTGATATTTGCAGATGTGGCAAAAAAAGCGGCTAGCATTATATAGCTAATGTATTCTTTCTACAGCACATACGCAAGTATCTGCCAGATCTGCTCTCCCTAGTCTCTGAGCTATGGTCATCCTTCACTTTGCCAGGTCCTGTACGCCCTTCTCGTGGTCTTCCGGTAAGTTTTTTGCTACTCAGAGTGCAATAGGTTTCTTTTTGGTTTATGACCATATATTTTATGTAGAGTTCTTCATCTCTCTTATGGATTATCAGGTTCTCCACCTACTGGAACATCTTTGTTTGGCACTTAACGATGAATTCAGAACCTATCTCCCAGTCATCCTTCCATGTTTCATCCAAGTATTAGGTGATGCGGAGCGGTTTAATGACTATGTCTATGTTCCTGATATTCTCCACACGCTCGAAGTGTTTGGCGGTTAGTAAAACTTGTCTTGTTCTGACCTCCTCATTTGTCTGTTTAGTATTTCGGCATGCGAATTCTACTAGTAATATATTTTGCCGGAAGGTAATGAAGGTCCTTAGTATGATGTTGTGTAGGATGAGATGATTCGAAGAGTTTTGAGTACAACTTTTTTTTATCAACACAAGAAAAACCCATTTGTTTTCTTTACCTAAGATCTTTGAATAATAAGGGTTCTTACTCCACAATTATATTTTTAAACTAGGCCAGACTTCACTCCGATATTTGACATCTATATGTGCAGGTACACTAGATGAGCACATGCATTTACTCCTTCCTGCCCTTATTCGATTATTTAAAGTAGATGCTCCCGTAGCTATACGACGTGATGCCATCAAAACTTTGACAAGGGTAATCCCTTGTGTTCAGGTCAGGAGCTTGCTATTAATTTTTTTTATGTTACGGATCCAGCGTAATATTATATATTAAGCTCCTTGTACTACCTTAATATTATTGGTATGTCTTCAGGTTACTGGTCATATCTCGGCCCTTGTGCATCACTTAAAGCTTGTCTTAGATGGGTGAGTTTCTGTTTTTGTTTCGTGAAAAATGAAAAGCTCAAATACTTGGTGATCTTGATGGAAAGTTTTCTGTGAGTTCCTGGAATGCTGATTTTCTGTCCCGTTTTAGTAAATAGCTTATCGTTTACGTTTTAGTAAGGTTTTTCTACTTTACTTTTGTGTACTTCGGCTACTATGTCACTATTTGGGTTCTCCACAAAATGATTGGGTTCATCTAATCAAGGACAGTGGATCTAAGATGAGAATCCATGACTCAATAAAAGAGTCATCAGAAAAGGGTCTATTTATTATTCTTCTCATACTTGGGGTTCTCTTTCCTTCCGTCATTGCGTCTGTTATAGAACTGTTTTCGCTAGATTATTCTTGTTTCCGTAAGTTATAAATTTGTGTAGACCTATATTATTTTTGTAGTTGCGCGTGGGTTGGGTTTTGAGAATCAGAGATTTCAGTTAAATTTCCATACGGGTGAAACTTTATTTTGCTATCATGGTTGATGAATTTTCTGGTTGGATGCTCGTTTCATGTTTTCTTTTCCTTTGTCGTGGTATGTTGGCACAGTTTTGTTGGTAGTTTCTTGCTGTTTTTTTTTTACTTTTCTTATGGTGAGCGTCTCTGATGTAATCTCAGGAAAAATGATGAGTTGCGGAAGGATGCTGTTGATGCACTATGCTGTTTGGCTCATGCTCTTGGAGAGGACTTCACCATATTTATTGAATCAATTCACAAGCTTTTGTTGAAGCATCGCTTACGGGTCTTGATTTTTACTATCTTTCACTTAAATATAGCACTACAAATATATCTGTCGTGTATGCCTAGCATTGCATGCACGCATATAAATTGCATTCTTGTATATACACTTCTGCATGTGTAGTTCTCACTTTGCAATATTTTTCAGCATAAAGAATTTGAGGAAATTCACGCTCGATGGCGTAGACGAGAGCCTTTGATTGTAGCTACAACAGCAACCCAACAGTTAAGTAGGCGACTACCAGTTGAGGTTATTAAGGATCCTGTAATTGAGATGGAGATCGATCCTTTTGAAGAAGGAAATGACAGAAACCATCAGGTACTCTTTGCGGCGTCATGTATATACACAAAAAAATCCGTGATGTTTCAAATATTTTTATTATCAAATCAAAAGCTGAGCTTATTATTTTACTATAACTTTAGATCTTTGTGGCTGGTAGTTTTCTAGTTGGTGACATTGTCATAGTGTGTATCCGCATCTTGTCCTTGTTGCAAAGATTGGTAAATACTGTGAAGGAGATAAAATTTTGGGGTGATTGCCTAATGTATATCATTGCTTAGATGACTGAGGATGACCTTTTAACCAGCTTGAATTCCTCTTTTGGGGTTTCTTATTCAAATGATAGGTGGGTAGTTGTCTATAGTAAGGTGCAATTTTTTGAAGCTCCGCCTTGGTACTTCAAAAGTAATTTGAACCATCTGTTTCAATCGGTTTCTGAAATATTCCCCTTTTTTCCTTCTCCATTGGCATCCCATCAGCTTATAAAAACGGAGAAAAACTATAAATGTGCTTAATTTATTAAAATCTTGTTGTAGAATATATCTTATTTTTATTTTGTTTAAAAGCCAAAATTGTCATTGATCTGTCTTACAGGTTAATGATGGTAGACTACGGACAGCTGGAGAAGCTTCTCAACGCAGCACCAAGGAAGATTGGGAAGAGTGGATGAGACATTTTAGTATTGAATTACTTAAGGAGTCTCCCTCCCCAGCATTAAGAACTTGTGCAAAACTTGCCCAGTTGCAGGTCTTTCATCTATGCGCTTTCCTTTCCTCTCTTACTAGAGTATCAGTTTTAACGATTGTGTTTTGCAGCCATTTGTTGGGAGAGAATTGTTTGCTGCCGGCTTTGTTAGTTGCTGGGTACAGCTGAACGAGGATAGCCAAAAGCAGTTAGTTCGGAGCTTGGAGATGGCTTTCTCTTCCCCGAATATCCCTCCAGAGATTTTGGCGACACTTCTTAATCTGGTACGAATCTTTTCAAATTACAAGAGAATTACAACAGGAAATATTCCATTGTTCTGAACCTGTAAGTTACTGGCTACAACAAACAGCGACCTTGTTTCGTGTAAATACGTGATGCTCATCTAGTGTTTTATAGCTTAGGAGAGCGTAGTCTTCAGTAACGAGTTGAATACATGTTGCAATACTCCAAACAAAAACATTGTGCTTTGGTTGGAAAAAGAATCATATTTAAAATCAAAATGCATCTATTTACATTAATTAGCCATTTGCGTAGCCCTGCCACTGGTGCTTGATTTTCTCAATACTCTTCTTAGGCAGAGTTTATGGAGCATGGTGAGAAGCCTCTTCCAATTGATATTCGTCTCCTGGGGGCTCTTGCCGAAAAGGTTTGCATTGTGTAATCTGTGGTCAAATTATTTGGGTACTATTTTTTGTCATTTTTATATCAAGCATTCATCTGATTTTCTTGGTCATGGTGAACTTTCCAACTTTGTAGTGCCGTGTGTTTGCCAAAGCTTTGCATTATAAAGAGATGGTATTTGAAGGTGCACAGTCCCAAGATACGGGTCCAAACCCAGTTGCTGTTGTAGAGGATCTTATACACATCAATAATCAGTTGCATCAGTATGAGGTACATTTTGTTTTATGAACTTTAACCCGTGCCTCACTATCTTTGTTAAATATTCACTATTGATTGGTGGGGGTTTGTTGTCATAGGCTGCTGTTGGCATACTGACTTATGCTCAACAACATCTGGATGTGCAATTAAAAGAATCCTGGTAAATATGACTCTTCTGTATAATGATGCACTTCTTTTCAGCTCCGCTATATAGGCGTACTGAGGAAAGAGTGTGTGTGGTTACTAGTTTATTCGATTTTAATCAGTGGAAAAACAGTAACAACGTTTGTTTCTAGGTATGAGAAGCTGCAGCGATGGGACGATGCACTGAAGGCATACACTTTGAAAGCTTCACAAACATCTAATCCACATCTTGTATTAGAAGCCACGTTAGGTCAGTGGTAACCAAGCCTTATATTGGGAGGATTTAGTGGTATTTCTCTCCCTTCTAATGTTTTTTTTGGTAGTACAATCGAAGGTTAGTCAGTTTCTTTTTTTGGTCGTTTTTTATTGTCTGGCTCTGAGCAGTTAGTAGTGTCATGGAGAACTGTGGTTTTCTGTTCATTGCAACAAAAAAAAAATGCATCTGTTTTATGTGCATAAGCTCGAGGCATCTATCCACACAAATGCAAAATTATTTCTCTTGATGTGCGGGATTTTTGTGTGTAGCTTAGATTTTTTTTATTTGTCTTATTTTCGAAGATTATTGCAGTTTATTGAGTGGTAGAGGCTCCTAGAACTCCTCTACGTAAGTATTAGAAGTTGATGGCTGCTCTCTCCGAGCTTTTTGGAATTTTGTTCTAATATTATTTTAGATGAACACTGATTATGCCATATTGTTGTGATGCTTTCTCTGCCCCTTCAATAAATGTAACTGAAGTTGTAGCTGATTGACCATGATATAGGACAAATGAGATGTCTTGCTGCACTTGCACGATGGGAAGAGCTTAACAACCTTTGCAAAGAGTATTGGAGTCCAGCCGAGCCATCTGCACGACTGGAAATGGCACCAATGGTTGGTAACTTTTTCCTATGCATCATTTGATGATACACCTTCATGGTTACATGTATGTCTTTCTGCAATCATACAGGCGGCAAATGCTGCGTGGAATATGGGAGAGTGGGACCAAATGGCAGAATATGTATCTCGGTTAGATGATGGCGATGAAACAAAGCTTCGGGGATTAGCAAGCACTGCGCCTAGTGGCGATGGAAGCAGTAATGGTACATTCTTCAGGGCTGTTCTGTTAGTTCGAAGGGGGAAGGTACTCTTGAACCTAGACTTTTTAAATTTCAATTACATCAGGCTTTCTTATAATCTTCATGCAGACTTATTTTTATCAATGTAAGCATGCGGTTATTGTTTTTCTTTTCTAGTATGATGAGGCGCGGGAATATGTAGACAGAGCGAGGAAGTGTCTTGCCACAGAACTTGCAGCACTGGTAGGTTTTCCTGGCCGCATTTCTGACTTTTGCTAATGATGTCATAAATAATATTTTGTGAATTAAAGGGAACAGAAGTATATCAGCAAAGATATTTTGTAACTCGTTTCAGCTTTTTTCTATTCTGTCTTTGGAACTACTTGAGTATGTCATGGCTGCTGGAAATAGGAGAGTACATTTTTGGCATCTTAGTTGCATGATAACTTTCACTTGGACAACATTCTTGTCAATTGAGTATGATGTAACTACCATGAGTGCCTTTTTAGTTGGTATTTGAGTATTTCTCGTGGAGAGTGAAAGTTGTGCATGTTTCTGTTAATTTTCCTATAACTGTGCTTCTGCAGGTTTTGGAAAGCTATGAGCGTGCCTACATCAATATGGTTCGCGTTCAGCAGCTGTCAGAATTAGAGGAGGTTAGACCTCAATTTTAAAATCTCTCCTCGTGGCACCCTCACTACCACCTACGGTTGAGGGGAAAACAGGAAAAAAGGCTTAATGCTTATTTATCTTATATATTTTATATGTACGTGATGTTATTTTCTTGTTTTGTTGTTATTTTTTTTTCTTCCTGTCGGATAATAGGTTATTGAGTATTATACGCTGCCTATGGGAAATAATATTGCTGAAGAACGGAGAGCCTTAATTCGTAACATGTGGACTCAACGGATTCAGGGAACTAAGCGTAATGTAGAGGTATATATTCTCTGTGTGCTATCATAGGAGTTTTTTTTTTTTTGGTAAAGGCTATCATGGTAGTTGAGCGCTGAGCTAAATGAAAATTCATTTGGTATTCTAAGCACTAAAAGTTGTTGTATGGTGACACTGTGAATAAAATATTATCAAGTTTTCTTAATATATAGGAAACTCGTGGGCATTTTCATGTATTGAACTCAATTGTTTTCTATTATGATTAGATCTTAATGCCTTATATTCCCAACACTGGTCAGGTGTGGCAAGCACTTTTGGCTGTCCGGGCTCTTGTGTTACCTCCGACAGAAGATGTTGAAACTTGGCTGAAGTTTGCCTCACTTTGTCGAAAAAGTGGCAGAATCAGTCAGGCTAAGTCTACTCTGCTCAAGCTATTGCAGGTCTTGACCTTTTTTCTTTTGGTTGTGGGATATTTTTTGCTAAGAATGCAGCTGATTCTGGTTTCTCTAACTTGTTCCCTCCTTGTTTTGTAGTTTGATCCAGAAGTATCGCCAGAAAACATGCATTACAACGGACCTCCTCAAGTGATGCTTGGATACTTGAAATACCAGTGGTCACTTGGAGAGGAGCGTAAGCGCAAAGAGGCATTTGCCAAGCTGCAGGTATGTCCTATTCCATGTAGCTACTTGTATTGGTTGGGTTTATTTTTGTCCTCACATATTCGTCATTTTTCTTACTTCAATGGTCGTGCTGTTTCTTCCCTACTTGTTTCTAGATTCTGACGAGAGAAATTTCAAGCACGCCACATCCTCAATCCGACATGCTGGTTAGTATGGTAACTGGCAAGGCCACAAATGTTCCACTTCTTGCACGTGTAAATCTCAGATTGGGAACATGGCAGTGGGCCCTTTCTCCCGGACTGAACGATGGATCTATTCAAGGTGCGTTGTAGTTACTATCATTATTGCAAGTGTAGTCAAACTGTGACCATAACCCTCTGGTGATGATATATGCTTTGTTCCAGAAATCCTTTGTGCATTTAGCAAATCGACTCAGTATGCTCCTAAATGGGCTAAGGCGTGGCACACGTGGGCATTATTCAATACAGCAGTTATGTCTCATTACACTTCAAAAAATCAAACTGCTTCCCAGTTTGTTGTTGCTGCTGTCAATGGATATTTTCATTCTATAGCATGTGCAGTTAACTCCAAAGGAGTTGATGATAGTTTACAGGTAAAATATACCGGCTTCCATGGCTTTTCCATGTTTTACACACCAATCTTGCGTGTTCTTTTTCTATTTGATATTTTGTTCACTTTCATACGTCACATTGGTTAAGTTCATACCTCCCTTTAGTTCTTGTTCAAATGGGGAGATTTGTTCGCCGTGCTGGTGGTTTGTTTTTATATGCTAAAACAAGAAAACAAATATTCGTCTTCCCTTATTCCTGATAAACATTTTTGGTTTGCATATGAGCTGACCCTTTGAAATTTCTAATATTACACGCTTGCAAAGCAAGAGGTGGTTGCTCTTAGGGAGTTCGGTTTAATGTCTCTATGCTTCGCACTGAGGTAGAATGCTGTAAGCGAAAAAGTGGAATGCGTAAATGTTGGGAATACTAGTGCCTGTTATATCCTAGCAATTTCTGCTTCGAGAAGCAGGATATTTTGATTTCTTACGTTGCTTGCATTGATTTCCATGTTGCTCTTGTTGATTATGTTTTCCTTCTCTTTCCCATGGCCTTAGGATATATTGCGTTTGCTCACGCTGTGGTTCAACCATGGAGATACTGCTGACGTCCAAATAGCATTGAAGAGAGGATTCAGTCATGTCAACATCAACACATGGCTTGTTGTATTGCCTCAGATAATTGCTAGAATACATTCAAATAATCGCTCGGTCAGGGAACTGATACAGTCTCTTCTCATCCGCATAGGAGAACACCACCCACAGGTTTGCAGTTTGGCATTAATCTAAAGTCTTAAAACTCTTCATTAGTATCCTGATTTCTAATGGCAATTAAAATATATACCAGTGTTTTTATTCCTAACCATTTTTATCACAAAGGCATTTCACCTTGATACCTTTTATTAAGTAGCATACCAACTCTATGAATGCTTAATTTGTCGACTAATTTTTTTCATTTGCTTGCAGGCACTCATGTATCCCCTTCTTGTTGCATGCAAATCAATAAGCAATCTGCGGAGAGCTGCAGCTCAAGAAGTGGTTGATGAAGTTCGCCAGCACAGTGGTGCGCTCGTGGATCAGGTTAACTGTCAGCTTCTTATAGTTTGCTTCGTTAACCTTGCTAAAAATATTTTTCTTATATTGGATGGAATTAGTGACCCCCTTTCTCATTTCACAACAACCAAATAAAACAGGCCCAACTCGTATCTTCAGAACTTCTCAGAGTTGCAATACTTTGGCATGAACTGTGGCATGAAGCACTAGAAGAAGCTAGTCGCTTGTATTTTGGTGAACATAACATTGAAGGAATGTTCAAAGCGCTCGACCCATTACATGAGATACTCGAAGAAGGTGCAAAAAAGGATAATACGACTGTACAAGAGCGAGCTTTCATAGAGGTGGGTTCATATTTAATTCCGGTTTACACAAGTTTAAAAAGTGTTAGTCTTCTGGTGCGAAAAATATTGTAGGCCTTTGTCTGTCTTCCCGTTATCTTTCATTTCATCTATTTACAGCAGGAGTGTACAGCTTTGCACCATCTAGTATTTTGAGACAAACCTGGTTTAATTAACCAGGTTATCCGTGATATATATCAGATATTTGCTTGGTGGAATCTTTGATGTCTTAAAGATGTTTTTCCACTTCTGAATCTGGACTAACGTGTATTGCTGGTGCAGGCACACCGTCACGAACTACTGGAGGCACAAGAATGCTGCAACAATTACAAGAAAACTGGAAAAGATGCTGAACTTACTCAGGTATAGAAAATCCAAAATTTGTTGACTTCTTGCTCATCAACATGTGAAAGGGATGAGTGGGGTTCAAATGTTTCTGCTCACTATATTCACATCTTTGGGTTCTTTTGAGAGCTTCAGCCAAATTGTCTCCGACTCTCTTTCTTACCACATTTTAGAGTTCCACTCTATATTAGCTTTTGCTTCCATTAGTACTAGGTGTCGATATACTAGTCGTCTGAACGTACCTACTTCCTGGTGTGAAATCGTTACGGAGGTCTTTGGGTTGGCTTGCGGTGATTGATATCTCATTGATACCCACTCTTACCCGACCCCCAATCTTCCATAATAAATACCCGTAACTACCTGCACCAGGAATAGCCTAATGCTTGAGATAGTCGAGATATCTGATGCAAAATACCCAAAATTTGGTGAAGGTATGATTATGTTTAGGTAATAGGTTGGGCTAAACTTCGTGCAGGTTAACTTTCTTTGGGTACACTGGTCTTTCAGAAAATTCATTTCTCTTTGTCCACACTGTGCTCTCGATTCTTGAATTTTTGTACCTAGCTCATACCTATTCCCAAATTCCATTTTTGAGATTTCATTGTAGTCTTTGCATATTCTTTGTCAGTGTTGTAGCAACTGCACTTATATTTTGGTGCCTCTTTTGATAAATTGCCAGCACCCGAGTTAACATGTTTTTGTTTCCAATGTTCTATCTTCACCAGGCGTGGGACTTTTACTATCACGTTTTTAAAAGAATTGACAAACAACTTGCCAGTCTTACGACATTGGATTTAGAGGTAATATGATTCTTTTTTCTCTGTACTCTCTTCTCTTTTGTCCTTAAATTCTAATCTCATTGGTGCTTAACATTTTGGATAGTCGGTTTCTCCTGAATTGCTGCTATGCCGTGACTTGGAGCTAGCTGTTCCTGGAACATATATTGCAGGTAACATTTTGAACTGCTTGAGTTTGTATGAGCTGATTTTCTCTTGACTACGTTTCCTTGCTTTAATCCATACTTTCATTTCTTCAAATTAGATGCGCCGGTTGTAACAATAGGATCATTTTCACGTCAACTTGTTGTTATAACCTCGAAGCAACGTCCAAGGAAATTGACTATTCATGGAAGCGATGGTGAGGATTATACCTTTTTGTTAAAGGGGCATGAAGATCTAAGACAAGATGAACGTGTTATGCAGGTGATTCCCATAAACATTTAAGTTCTGTACAATTTTCAACTATGAGACGTCACATTAACTCTCTTCTCTATATCCTGTCTCAGCTTTTTGGTTTGGTGAACACTTTGCTTGAGAATTCCAGAAAAACTGCAGAGAAAGATCTATCTATCCAACGTTATTCTGTAATACCACTATCTCCCAACAGTGGACTCATTGGTTGGGTTCCAAACTGCGATACCCTTCACCATCTTATTAAAGAGTACAGAGATCCAAGAAAGGTTTTTCTTTGGATTCATCTAGATTTTCCAATTTATGTAATCTATCCCTCAATACTTTTCTACATTGATTCTTACAAATGCCTTCTGATTTTCAGACGACGATAAATCAAGAACATAAAGCTATGATGTCTTTTGCTCCAAACTATGAAAATCTACCCCTTATAGGGAAGGTTGAGGCATTTGAGGTGGCTCTCGAAGACACAACGGGAAATGATCTATCCAGGGTACTCAATTTTTATATTCTAACAATTTTCTTATAGTAGATTATCGAAATCTAGACTATTAAGATGTGTAAACTCTTCTTGATAGGTTCTCTGGTTAAAAAGTCGCTCGTCAGAGGTGTGGCTTGAGAGAAGAACCAACTATACTAGAAGTTTAGCAGTGATGAGTATGGTATGTGCTTGATTTTCTCCTCTATTCTCCAATTGTTTTGCCTTACAAACCTCCAGGTTATTGAACACGCAGTTAAGGATAAACTACTGAAATGTTTCACATTTTGTCGTCCTAGGTTGGTTATATTCTCGGCTTAGGTGATCGACACCCAAGTAACCTTATGCTCCATAGATACAGGTATAAAACAAATTTGAGAAGAACATTACAGATACGGTCCAGCTTTTGGTTCCATCTCCTTACAAATGGTTCCATTTTACAGTGGAAAAATCTTACATATTGATTTTGGAGATTGTTTTGAGGCATCTATGAATAGAGAAAAGTTTCCTGAAAAGGTAATACTAACTCATCTTGTTTCTTAGTAAACATTTTTCTTTTGCCGATTATCTGAAATCAAAACTGGATGTAAGGAGAAACTTTTATGGTTAATTTCATGTTTACATAGGTACCTTTCCGCTTAACTAGAATGCTTGTTAAAGCTATGGAAGTTAGTGGTATAGAAGGAAACTTCCGTTCCACCTGTGAAAACGTTATGCAAGTTCTTAGAACCAACAAAGATAGTGTAATGGCAATGATGGAAGCCTTTGTTCATGATCCTTTAATCAACTGGCGGCTATTCAATTTCAACGAAGTTCCACAACTAGCCCTTCCCGCTAACAGCATCGCAAATCCCGCTGTAGCCGAGCCCGAAGAGGAAGAAGAAGAAAGGAATCATGCCGCAGATAGAGAACTTGCTCAGCCTCAAAGAAGTACTAGAGAGAAGGAACTTCTTCAGGTTTCCATTGAAATCTTGTGTCTTAAAAACTAATTTCTTTTTATAATGGATTGTGTTGTTGATTTTTGAGTTCTTGTGGCTGCTGCTGCTTTCTTATAGGCTGTGAATCAACTTGGAGATGCTAATGATGTACTTAATGAGCGTGCAGTAGTTGTGATGGGTCGTATGGGTCATAAGCTTACAGGCCGTGATTTCTCGTCACCACCACCGACTAATCAGACAGGGAACCACAAGGACCTGCTAGGTGGAGAAGCAGCACATGAAGTAGATCATGGTTTGTCTGTAAAAGTTCAAGTACAAAAGCTAATCAATCAAGCTACTTCACATGAAAATCTATGTCAAAACTATATTGGGTATGTTCTTCTAAATCTCTGTTACACAAAAATTGTTGTTTAAAAAATTTATGTGGTTTAAATTTGGTGTAATGATTGATTTTTGTTGATTGAATTTTGTAGGTGGTGTCCATTTTGGTGAGGTGGGTTTAATTTGTGTATATTGTAATGTAAATAGAGGTTGTAATTTTAAAACTAAGTTTGCAGTTACTGGATTTAATTCGTTAATAAAAGTTTTAACTTTTATTTTCTTTTTTAATGTAAATAAAACTTGAATAGGTACTCTTTAAAAATTTCAATGTATTATAATGATTAATGAATTTGGGATGCCACATTTTTATACAATCTCTTTATATTAATCAATTAACTTTTTTTTCTTTTACTTTGTATTACAAATTTAATTTATTTTTTAATATAAATATGATAAAGAAAAATTAATATAGAAGTTGTATTACTCCAACTAGTTATATTTTCTTATATGTAATAATGTAAACATTTATA
>KE151981.1:519328-541769 GCA_000411095.1 Aethionema arabicum | reverse complement strand
AAAAAAAAAAAATATATATATATATATATATGTTATTGTAATTAAATTTAAAAATAGAATGGAAACCTATATTATAAATTTCGATGATAGAAAAAAAAATCGAAAAACATAGAAAAACATCAATATACTATTTCTTTTTGTTTTTGTTTTTGGCATATACTATTTTTTTTGTTACAAACATTAATATATCCATTATCAAAAAAAAAAAAACATTAATGTATTAATGACTTATGAACCCTACCAAACAGAGACTATGTGGACAGAACAATAGTAAGCATAAAATTATTATTTAATTATTTATATTCTTTTTGTGAACAATTTTAATAATTTATTTACGAAAAATACAAAATACAGACAAGACGTGGATTTCTCACGTTACGTTAATACTCTCCTTGTACACAATTTCATAGCCACACACTTCCACATAGTGTCAGCGTATTTTAGTCAAATACGCCATCTTCATGCTAAAATACACCTCCAAGAGTTTTTCTCAAAGGTGATAGCTTTTGTCTACCCTTCTCTCGCTACCACTTGCTTCTTCTCTAAATTGACACATTTATGGCAAATTTTCCCGAGAAAATCCAAACAAAAATTATATTTCTCTCATCTAATTTTCTCTAGACTCTAACTATACAACCTTAGCCTTCTGGAATATGAATCTTTCTGCGAATTACTGAAGGAATCGGAAAAAAAAAAAAAGGAATAAGAGATGTTAATGGCTTCTTCTCTAGAAATTGTTAAATTTTGTGTATCTCCTATATCGATTTCCCGCCATAAATCTCCTGTAAAATTGGAAAGTAGCAAAAAAAGGGTTTTCAAATTAGCAGATTTCAGGAGTTTTCATCGCAAAAGTGGAAGATTTCTTACGGTTAATTCATCTTCTTTAAACGGTGATAACAATCAATCTAAAGGTCAGTCCTTTTTATTTAATAATTCTAATTTTTCAATCCCTAACAAGATCTTTTAGACCATTTTGTTTAGGGTTTCTTGCTTACTCCATAATTAGCATCATATATAAGTTCGTAGATGTATCCTAATTAAAGACTTTGCTAGGGATTAGTTACGCCAAAATTGAGTAATTGAAGTTGATTTTGAGTGATCAGATTAGAGAATTTGATTCTGCAATAGATTCTTCTATGTTCAGACAAAGATTGTTTGAGATTAGTCATCACTGAAACCTGAAGATATCTTTATGTTTCTTCAAGTGGTCTAAGTCACAAAAGAGGTTTAAAATTGATTAGTGATTTGTGATTTGTGATTTTGATATTGATTTGAGTGAGTTTTGTAGGTGATGAACCTCCAGAATCTTTGTTTATGAAAGAATTGAAGAGAAGAGGAATGACTCCAACTTCATTGCTTCAAGACTATGATGTTGAAGATGAGATCAAAAACAGTAAAGAAAGTGGAACTAAAAGCTCTAAAACTACTGCAACTACTACTCCTGCATTTGATCAAAGTTTGTTAAATCAAAGGGAGAGATCATTAGCACTAAACAGTGAGGGACTTGAGGTTAGATTACTCTTTAAAGCTCACATAGGCATAGTCTTGATTAGATCCTTCTCAAATCAAGACCAATCAAATTTCTTAGAACTGCTTCATTGATTCTTACACTAGATAGTTCACATATTAGTCTTAGTTCATTCTCATTTCAGTTTAAACCGATGAATTTTCTCTGAAATGCTGTTTTACTGAGGTTGTTTCATCTACATTTTTGCTCTATAGAGTTCAGATTAGTCTTAATTCCTTCTAATTTCAGTTACAACCGATGAAATTCCTCTTAATTTTTAGTCAAAATTGATGAAATTTCTCTGAAATGCTGTTTCAATCAGGATTGTTTCATATACATTCTTACTTTATAGAGTGCACATTAGCCTTAATTCCTTCTAATTTCAGTTAAAACCGATCAAATTTCTTCAAAATGCTGTTTAAATCTGGCTGTTTCATATACTTGTTACTCTATAGAGTTCATATTAGTCTTAGTTCCTTCTCATATGAGTTTCTTAATGCATAAAAACCGATAAAATCTCTCCAAAAAATGCTGTATCCACTGAAATCTCAATCCAATTTCAAGAAATGAATCTTTTCTTGTGTGGAATTTGAATTGTTTTCTTATGATTTTCAGGGCTTAATTCCTCGAGCAAAGATCTTATTAACAATTGGAGGAACATTCTTCTTGGGTTTTTGGCCATTAATAGTCTTGACTCTTGGTGTCTTCTCTGCTGTTTACTTTGTAAGTTTTCAACATCCAAAAGTGTCTCCTCTTTTAACTGTAAACACAAAGACTTGAGTTTTTGTTTGTTCATTGTTGGAAAAATTGACAGTACTTTGGAGCCGATTTCGTTCACGACGGAAGCAGAACTCCGGTGACACCACCACCGTATATTGATCCATATGCACTACTTGAAGATGAGAGGATCTCAGGGATTGATCCTCGTGTAAATTAAGTCACAGATCATATAGTGTTACTTATTTTTCTGCTTTTTTCTTAGTAACTTTGTGATATTGAACTCAAAAAGTATATATATATTAATATTTTTATATAATTACTCCATTTTTATTCATTGCTATAACAAAAACCCGAGTTTGAATAATAAAAAGACTTAACAACATCAACATCATATCACTTCTTTATTGATAGAGAGACAAACTAAGATCAAATCTTCAAGTACAAGTTCAACACATGAGAAAGATCATGAGCATCCTATGGTCTGAGTAATGAAACATTATGCGTTACCTCTGAGGGGTAATGTAATGAATCAAACGAGTTCAAGAACTAGAGCAGAAGCACCTCCTCCTCCATTGCACACTCCTCCGACACCATACTTGCTGTTTTCCTTTCTTAGTATCTAAGACAAGAAAAATGGTGTGAGTTCAATGTAAACACATGGGGAAGCTTGGCTTTATTTGTATCTATTGGGGGCAGGAGGAGGAAAGAGAGAAATGACGATTGTACCCCAAGCAATGTGATAAGAATACGGGCACCACTGCATCCTAGAGGATGGCCAAGAGAGACAGCTCCACCATTGACGTTGACCTTATCCTGGTAGGCCAAAGAGTGCACAAATCCATGTTTATAAAACTGCTTGACTAAGTTTTGAGTAGATGATATGATCACACAAGTTATATGATGTAATTGGATAAGTGTAAAAGACTAACTGGATTAAGCCCAAGTAACTTTTGATTTGCAAGCGCTACAACCTGCATAATACGTGATTTTTCAGTAAAATTAGCCGTGAGACATGTTTGTTTAATTCTATAAGGGGAGAAGGTGTATGACTTACTGCAAATGCTTCATTTATTTCATAGTAATCAACTTGAGAAGCCTCCAAACCAGCGTGTGCAATAGCTTTTGGTATTGCAAGAGCAGGAGCTGTAGTGAAAAACTCTGGTTCCTGCAGAGTTGGTTTAATTAATGGAAGGTTGAATAATACATCTATTACGTTTACTGCACATAAAAAGAAGAAGAAGATTCTCTTTTAGAATGGAAGAAAATAAAATAAATAATGTACCTGAGCTGCATCGCCATATCCTTTAACCTTTGCTAATACTTGAAGACCAAGCTCACGCGCCTTCTCTCCACTCATTAGGACAAGAGCAGCTGCACCATCACTGTGAATGCAAAGAAATTGTACTAAATAAGAAAAAAGTTGCAAAGCTGGTCAAGATTCAAAGTCAAAGATTACAGGGTTTTAAAAGAAGACTAGTCATCTAAGAAAGGGACCTTATGCTAGACGCATTTCCAGCTGTAACAGTACCTCCATTCTCCTTGAAACTTGGACGAAGTTTTCTCAGTTTTGCAGCATCAAACTGAGATATAAAAAGCAGGAGAATTGAGACATCATATAAGTAGCCAATCATACTAATTTAGTTCCCTTTTTTTTCTCGACTTATCTAACCACTAGTTTCATTTTTTGGGAGTGTAAAACCATAGTCTATGAATCAATGGGATTATTAATCACCTTCCCAAGACCTTCATCCTTGTCAACAATGGTTGATGGCCTACCTCTTCCTCCAGAAACTTCAACCTATATGGATCATTTAAGCTTACAGTATTTCACCACGAATCATGCATAAACTAAACTAATACAAAAAAAATTACTAACCGGGACAATTTCCCATGTGAAAGCACCAGCTTCCTGGGCAGCAATACCACGCTCAAAACTTTGGACGGCATAATCATCCTGCAGATTCAGTTCCCATAAAAAAAATGAAACCAATGAACAGATTCTTGTAATTCACAGTTTTACAGATAGAAGTAAAGTATCAAGTTTAACGAAAAGATTATCAAAACCAAACTAGTGAGATTTTAGAAAGTGTCTAAGCAGTTTATATTTCCATAAGTCAACAAGAGACAAATATGCAAGAAATATTCTAATTGCTCATTCAAGAAAACTGACGAACAACATACTGATAATAGGATTAGGAAGATTAGTTTAGGAGTTAGAATAGTTAATAGCACTTACTAGTTAGTTGGTTCATTAGTCAGTTACTAGTTTAGTAGTTATCTTGATCTTGATCTATCTAAATAGATAAATAATAAAGCCTAAATATTGTATCTTGATCAGTAAAAGATAGAGTTCTTGAGAGTTCTGAATTCGGATCTTATCACATACCTGCTGCTCCCTCGTTATATCGAATTTCTCAGCACATAGTTCTGCACAACTTCCCATTCCACAGTCGTTATAAACATCCCAGAGTCCATCCTTCAACATTCCATCTACTAGAGAATCATGACCAAATCGAGATCCTTTCCTACAAAAACAAAATCAATAAGAAACAATGATACTGATATGCACGGAGTATAAAGACAAATGATAGTGTAACCACATCATCTACCTTGCCTCTGCCAGGTATTTTGGAGCATTAGACATGCTTTCCATACCACCCGCCACAACTACCTCATTTATCCCCAACTGAATACTTTGAGCAGCAAGCACTACCGCTGAAATCACCCAAACCCCAGACAACATTGTCTCCTTGTCTTTTAAAGATCTAAAATCTTAAAATGAGTAGCTCGAAAGGTAACATTTCTCACCTTTCATGCCTGATGCACAAACTTTGTTAACAGTGGTACATATAACCGAGTTAGGGATTCCTGCCCCTAAAGCAGCTTGACGAGCAGGAGCTTGACCCAAATTTGCACTAAGAACATTGCCAAATATAACTTCTTGGACGAGAGATGGGTCAACGTTTGCCCTCTTAAGAGCAGCTAGCAGTAAACACAAGGACACATCATATATAAAGTTAAATGCTTCATAGAAACTAGGAGTTAACAGAAAGTATTTGTGTCTAACCTGCAATAGCTATGGATCCAAGTTTTGTAGCTGATAAAGATGATAGAGATCCAAGAAAGCCACCCATAGGTGTACGAGCAACACCAACGATGCAAACTTCTGCTCAACCATCGTATATAATAAACTTAGAACCAATATGCATCCGTTAGAAAAAAAATGTCACAAAAACCATAAATATACCTCTCGGATTCACAGAGTCTGGTGTAGGAGCCATCGATAGTATATCTACAAAAGGCGTAAAATTTAAAAATGTAAAAACACTCTTGTTTAAAGTTTAAGAAGAAGATCCAAGATGAATGCAGAGGATCTAGGCAAAAATGGAGGAAGTGAAGTGCCTCGTTCTGAAATACTAACAAACTAGAGAGAGAGAGAGGAGAGAGATTCGAATCCTATAAAGATGGAAGTTTTCTCAGCGTCGATAACTCCGATGAAAGGGGTAAAACACGAGGCTTGAATGATCCCTTTATAGAGATTCAAAAGAAGAAAATTGGGTGAATCAGCACTCAGTAGCTTAGGGTTCAAAATCGGTAATTTTTGAAAGAAATTGCAAGCAGCTGGCGTGGAGCTGGTCAAAGAGGAAGGAGACTAAATCCGATTGGGTACACATGCAGCCAGCCGATTATTCAGGATCTCAAAATAAGCTTAATTTATTCGTTAATGTAAAAATAAATGTTGCTTTTGTATTTTTACAAGTTTAGTATAAAAGTGTACTATACCAAAAATATGTTTTTGTTTTAGTGTAGTTTCATTTGTTTATATATGAAATTATATGTCTTTAATTACCAGTACAATTCTAATATTGGTTTTTTGTTTAATATGTAATAACGAAAATACAGACGTTCCTAGGATAATGCAATTCAGAGTAAAAATAAAAAATAAAGCAATTAAAATTAGGAGATATGCAAAAATGCTCTCATTCAAGTTTTTTTTGCAAAAATACTCTAATCATGCATTTTTTGTAAAAATGTCCTAACATTATACCCAACATTATAAGTGGTGTACCTTCACACTCTATGAAAAATTTGTAAAAATGTATTCAATTATGGCATTTTTGCATAATTGATTTTTAGAAAATTTCCTCATTCAAGCATTTTTTACAAAAATATCATAACAATAGACCTAATGGTATTAATTGTTAAACCCTACAAAAAAGGCACATTTACAAAAAAATACTTGAATTAGAACATTTTAGGTAATTCATCTTATAATTAAGGGATAATTTTTTTAAATCTTGATTTTTTCTTAAAATCGTTGATTTTTTAAGAGTATCGGAACATGAAGAGATTTAATTGAATCTTTCTACTACTATAATATATCTTTTATGTAGACTAATAATAATATGATAAATATTTATTCGGTATCTCATCAAGTAGAGACCATTTCAGTCTCTTACTATTAAAATAATAGAATTTTTAATTAAAATTTTGTAAAAATGCATTCAATGAGAGATTCAGTTTATAATTGTCATATTATCATTGTTATAAATAAAAAATATATTTAACAAAAAAAATTAAAAATATTATATTAATGGAGAAACTCAATTTCGATGCGAATACTCTAAATCATAACATAAATATTCATAAATTTTTAATAAAATAATTATTAACTTATTTTAATAGTGAAGGACTTTAAAAACCAGTCTAAAAGGCTCAGCGAGAAAATTATACAGACGCGCTCAACGCGCTCTAGTCGCGAGTGGTCGAGTTGTTAGTTAGAATTATAAGAACCCAGCCAGATATATTTCCAACACGACAAAGCCCACTACTGATTAAAAATAATTGACCCTAGCAAGCCCGTTTAAATACCAATAAAATATATCTGCCATGTTCGTTTGACCGACGCCAGCGACGACCAGCGTCGGCGACCAATTCCTGTTCGTTTTGCTGTCGCCCAACCAGCGTTGGATTTCGGCGATCCAACTCAGCGCCTAGCGTCAGGTAATTTCCGACGCTGGAAATTTCGGCGATTGTGGGCTATTTTTTTTTTTTTAATTATTTAATTTAAAAGGTTATTATCGTAATTTTGTTTTAAATAATAAAATAAGTGTTTTTACCAAAAAAAATGTAGAAAAAATCAGCAATTACAATCTTTCTCTTCTATTAAAAAAAATCTTTTTCTTTTATAGTTTTGTTTTTTCTCTCAACAAAGAACTTTAATTTTTAAGGATTTTCAGAAATTTAGAAACACTTCTCTCATCTCCGAACTCAGCAACACATAAACGAAGGCCCATCTATGACTATATTTCTTTAACACCGAATTAAAAAAAAAATGTATAATTTTTTTTATGACATAGTATTGATTATTGAATGTACATACATATATATAATAATACCTTGGAAAGTTAAAAAGAAATATATAATAATGAAGAAATTTGCAAAAATGTAAATCCAGGAAATAAAAGGCAAACTCAGAAATTAAGAAATCACTTGAGGATAGTTGAGATATTACAAAACACAAACGAGAGTAGACAAGAAACACATAAAAGCAGAGTTCCGGTACGAAAGAGAGTCTCGAACCCAAAAGATAAAACCAAACCACACAGAAAAAACCAAACCAAACCACACAGAGAATGATGTTTACTTAGTATTCCTCACCTTCATCATCTTCATCATCACCACCTTCAGCACCAACCTCTTCATAATCTTTCTCCAAAGCAGCAAGATCTTCACGAGCTTCAGAAAATTCTCCTTCTTCCATACCTTCACCAACGTACCAATGAACAAATGCACGCTTTGCATACATAAGATCAAACTTATGATCAATACGAGAGAACACTTCAGCTACACTTGTGGAGTTTGAGATCATGCAAACTGCTCTTTTCACTTTTGCAAGATCACCTCCTGGTACAACAGTTGGTGGTTGGTAATTGATACCACATTTGAATCCAGTTGGGCACCAGTCAACGAACTGGATTGTTCTTTTGGTCTTAATGGTTCCGACAGCTGCGTTAACATCTTTAGGAACGACATCACCACGGTACATAAGACAGCAAGCCATGTATTTTCCGTGACGTGGGTCACATTTAGCCATCATAGATGCTGGCTCGAAAGCGCTGTTTGTGATTTCTGCAACTGAGAGTTGCTCGTGGAAGGCTTTCTCAGCTGAGATGACTGGTGCGTAGGAGGAAAGCATGAAGTGGATTCTTGGGTAAGGGACTAAGTTGGTTTGGAATTCAGTTACATCAACGTTTAGAGCACCATCGAACCTCAGGGAAGCAGTCAAGGAAGAGATAACCTAAAACAGATCAATGAAAATTATAAGAGAGAGAGTACAACATAAGAAGAATGATGGAAACTGCTCTGGAGATTATGGCTATGGATTGTACCTGAGAGACTAGACGGTTGAGGTTGGTGTAGCTTGGCCTCTCAATGCTTAAGGAGCGTCTGCAGATATCGTAGATAGCTTCATTGTCTAAGAGGATAGAGACATCAGTGTGTTCCAAGAGAGAATGGGTGGATAGAACACTGTTGTAGGGCTCAACAACAGAAGTAGAGACTTGAGGAGATGGGTAAACAGTGAATCCAAGCTTGGACTTTTTGCCATAATCAACAGAAAGACGTTCAAGGAGAAGGGAACCAAGACCAGAGCCAGTTCCTCCACCAACAGCGTTAAAGACAAGGAAACCTTGAAGACCGGTGCAGTTATCAGCGAGCTTTCTGATACGGTCTAAGCACAGATCAACAATTTCTTTCCCAATGGTGTAATGACCACGGGCGAAGTTGTTAGCTGCGTCTTCTTTACCGCTGATGAGTTGCTCAGGGTGGAAAAGCTGACGGTATGTACCAGTTCTGACTTCATCGATAACAGTGGGCTCAAGATCGACGAAGACAGCACGGGGAACGTGCTTTCCCGCACCGGTTTCACTGAAGAAGGTGTTGAAAGCATCATCACCTCCACCAACGGTCTTGTCACTTGGCATTTGACCATCAGGCTGTAAAGTTTCAGATTCACATTTCAACATCAATAAGCATATAAGTAACATTAAATCTTCAAGGAACAAGAGAAGGAGGCGGATCTATAGATCTAAGAATAGAAAATCAAAATGAAACAGAGAAAAAAAAAATCAACAAAATAGATCTATATCTAACACAGATAATACAAGAGATCTAAAACAAACATAGAAACACGCAGATCTGGAAAAGTATCTAACATAGATCTACAGATTTATCAGGCTCCCAAAGATCCAAGGAAAAGCAGAACCAAACAGCTCAGATCTACTCTAACAAATTACTAAATAAGATTAAGCCAAAAATAAAAACAGATCTGGGAAGGAGAAGCGGACCTGAATGCCATGTTCAAGGCAGTAAAGTTCCCAGCAGGCATTTCCAACCTGAATACCAGCCTGACCAATGTGGATCGAGATGCACTCTCTCATTTTCGATTTACAGGAGAAGATCTAAGAAACCAGATGATTTGCAGAGAAGGAGAGAAAGAATCGGAGGCGTTTATCAAGACGCGCTCCTAAAAATGAAAACTGGATCTAGATCTGTAATTCTCCTCAAATGAAGGTATTCGAGGGTTTATTTATAAAGCAAAAATCATAACGGTTCGATTATTACACGTGTAACGATATCATTGGGCCGTTACTTAACCACGATATCTCGATATTCCCGTGACCGTGAGCTAACTTTTTCTAATTTTGAATTTTTTGCCTCTTTGGCATTACTAAAGAACCGTTTCTTTCTTTTTTGAATTTTGAGTAACTAAACCGGTATTAAACCGGTTCAGATCCAATTAACCGAAGCGATAAAGAATTAAACCAGTTTCAAAAGGGGAAAAAAAAATCGAAGCTTCGAGTAAAAATGAAAACCCTAGCGGCTACACGGCCACTGTGTTCCGATTTACCAAGGTTTCTCCGATCATGGCTTCCACCTTCCAGCTTCAAAGCTTTCGCTTCTTCTTCTTCAGCAGATTCAGACTTACGAAACCAATCTCGCGGTGGCCTTCCACGATTCTTCTCAGAAAATCTTCCTTCTCGCAAGGCACGCACTCGCTGATCATATATATATACATAAGTTTAGTGTAATGGTGACATTAAGCTTTTCTCTGTGTATAGGGTGGAAAAGTTCGTGTTCAAGGCTCTGAGTTTTGGCATATGGCTAAAGTATTAAGACTAAAAACAGATGACAGGTAAAAACTACATTTCAATGGCTATCATTTTCTTTGATGCAGAGATCATGGCACCATTTTGTATGCAAGGGTAGAACTCTTTAATGGAAAAGGAGGTTTAGTAGAAGGTTATATACAGAGCATAGACAAAACTGGAGTTGATTTCATAGCTCAAGAAGATCACAAGACAATACCTCCACAGGGAATACAATGGAATGTTTTTGCAGCTTTTGGTATGTAATGGTGATTGTTCATCACTGTTTAAAATCACTCCTGCTCAGCTCAGAACATTGATGTAAGATTTCTGTTGCAGGAACATTGAAGGGAGGTAGAGCAGATTGGTTAATTGAGAAATGTACAGTAAGTATCTATACTTCTTACCACTTGTTGAGCTATTTGATATGGATCTGTTGCTTGTTGTAGGAACTTGGAGCTAGTAGTGTTACACCACTTTTAACGGAAAGATCTTCTATAATCTCTGAAAATCGTGTTGATAGACTAGAACGTGTTAGTTTTGCTGCTGCTAAACAATGTAAGTAACAATAGGAAACAAGTAATTGATGGATCTTACTCTTTCTCTTCCCTGGAGATGTAGGTTTTTTGAAGAAAACTTATGATCATAATCTGTAACAGGCCAAAGGTTACATCAAATGGTACTAAATCCGCCAATCAAAATTGATGCCCTCTTGGATCATGTACGTTTCAATATCTCTCTAAGCAATTCTAAGGTACTTGGTTTTGTAGAACTGGAGCTTTTTACTAGACTTACCGGTCTTGTAGATTTCCCGGTCGAAGTTAGCTTTGGTTGCTACAGCAGAAGCTACACCGCTTCTCAATGTAGTTAACTCCTCGGCTAAAGAAACCAGCGGACTGTTTATCATTGGACCAGAAGGCGGTAAGAAACAGTTTCTTCCATACATCTGTGATGCAATCCTGGTCCTGAACATAAGAATCTAGTTTATGAGTTGTGTCTGAAATGCTAAGTTTGGTCGGATCTAACGGGTGATATTGTAGCAGACTTCACGAGGAAAGAGGTGGATATGATGTTAGAAGCAGGTGGCACAGCAGTTGGGCTCGGGCCACACCGGTTACGAGTTGAGACAGCAACCATTGCCCTTTTAGCAACTCTAGTGATGTGGTCTGATTCTCAAGAAACAGTCTAAAGCTGGAGAAGCTTCAGTTTTTGTAGCCATTTATCATTTAACTATGTATGATTAACATATACACATTGTAATGAAGGATCAAGTTTGTGATTTGATGAAGACTTTGGACCATTTAAGAAGAAGCTGTTGTATATTGGCATCCATTCGAGTGCCAACTCCACCCCACACTAACATATCAGCCATGTCTTCCATTGATGATCCATTCACTTCTTTTACCTCTTCGAACCCAATTCTTCTGTAAAACCTAACCAGCTGTTACATAAAAAAATACGTGAGATTTCAAGAACGTATTACTCAACAAGGAGCTTGGACTAGGAGAGAGAGAGAGAGAGAGGAGAGAGAGAGAGAGGAGAGAGAGAGAGAGAGAGGAGAGAGTGAGAGGGACCTTGGAATGGTAGATGTCAGAGTCGTAGATAGCGAGGAGCTGAGCGGTGCGGCAACCACAGTCGTAGCCATGGCGAATAGCTACGGCTCCTACGTACAAGCCGACTCCAAAAACAGACTTATCCATCGTCGTCGTTTCTTTTGTTAGCCTTATCGTATCCAAATGCAGAATCAAACCGCGTCCGAACCAGGGTCGCACCAATCCCTCCGCTCGGGCGACCTCTCTGCCTGTGTCTGCGTTTTTCCCCGTCACTCTAAAGAATGGTCCTAAAGTCTGGATTTTTAAGTTAAGCTTCCGGGTTTTTGAAGACGTCAGGATGTCGGCCATCGACGGTAGGGGTCTGGGTTCCTTGGGTTGGTCGAGAGAATTGGACGGTGAGAGATTGAGATTCGGTGGTGTCAGAGCCATCTTCATTTCCCTTACGATTTTCGTTCCTGAAAGTAGATAAATACTTGTCATGGGATTAATATAAAACATAGACGACACGTGGCAGGCTGGCAGCCACAAAACTATGAACTACTGTGACATAACTATAAGACGAAAGGAAATAAAAGGCTCACGAGTTTTGGTTGCTCTTTGCGAAGAATGCGTGTATCGGGATGTGTTTGCCGTCCTTTTGCTCTGGTTTCTGCTTCTTAGGCTTGGAATTTCCCTTAGCCTTTCCGAGAATCCTAACAACGTTGGTTATAAACTTTCAATGAGCAGCAGAGACTTGTAATGTAATAGGCTAAGGGGTTGAAATGTTACTGTGAGCTAACCTTCGTTTTGAAGCAGCTATTGGTGTTGTGGAAGAACTCGCGCCAGATTCTTCCTTTTGAAGTCTCTCGGCGAAATGGAAATCGGAGTGTTCTTGTCGTTCCTCAACAAAAGATGGAGGTAACTCAATCCCACACAAAACGCATTTGTAGCCATCAACCCAAAATAATGGTTCCATCTGCAGAGGTAGTGAAACTTCCTTGGTGTTACGTGTAATCGAATTCTCATTCCCAGTTTGACTTGTATCTACTTTGCACTCCTTGTGCCTTATGAGCAGAGCATCTCCATTCAATACTTGTGGCTTTTCTTTTTCACTGTCCCCCTGGAAGTAAAAGCCAGAATTGAGAGCAAGGAAAGAATCCAAGACCAAAAAATTGTTCAAGTTCTTTGCAAAATAGACACATACCATATCGCTTTCCTCAGATTTTGTACATTCTTGATTCTGATCCGCTTTGTCAGCATCTATTGGGGGATCTTCTTCATATTGCAGAACATTTGTGAGATGACCATAGCTTGTGTCATGGGAACCCAACGAAAAACTCAAGCTCTCGTTGTTACTTAAGCAATTTCCACTAGTATCTAAGTCAACTGAGTCGTGATCATCCAGAAGATTTTGCTTTGAGGAATCTGTATGAACGATGAACTTGGTAATAGTTTCCTGTGAAGGATCAGAATTGCGGATATCTCCCATGAACTGAGACATGCGCAACCCTGGACATACAAATCAAAGTCCGAATTTTTTAGTCAAAAGGCTAGTATATGTTATCTTATGTTTGTAAGAAAAAAACGGGGAACGCTAAAAAGTCGCACCTATCAGCCTTATGGAAACAGGAAGTTCCGCCTTCAACAGCTTTGTAGCATGCTTTAGAATATCCTCACTTGAACATGTGTACTTTTGAAGGCTCACAGCTCTGCTCCTAATCTGATGATTGCAAATAGTCACATTCAGCACAAAGATGGATTTCGGAAGAAGAGAAAAGAAAATAAAATGTGGAAGAGCACCTCAAAGGAAGCAGTTTTCAATTTAAGTGTCAACGTCCTTGCTGACAGACCCTCCTTTGTCATGTCATGAGATAGCATTTCAGCAATTTCAGCTGCAGAGAACAGCAGAGACAACACTTCAATGGCAATTATATCAAAATTAAATATTTTCAGTCAAATTTTTAGCGTATGGGAAAAATCTTTTGTGTGAAGGTAATAATCTCTAGACTCATTTTACCATTTGATTATTGAGCTAAATGTCTCGTGAAGACAAAAAAAACAATGCGAAGGCGTCAAGTACTCACCCAGCTTCCGATATAGCAACTTTTCATCTTCAGTCGCTGCAAATGTCCTCTCACTGCTAATACTTTTACGAGACCTAACCTGAGGGGTGTCTGTTCCCCCAAGCCCCAGTCCAACAGACAGAAAAAAGTCTACAAAAAGATGGTCGAGCAATAAATCAGACGTAATAATTTTCATTGAGTCTTACATGTGAGACGTAACTTAACCAACTCTGTCTATCAACAAAAAGATGATTTTCACTAGATGGTTCTATAAATCTATAAAATTTCTCTAAAATAAAAGTATATTCTGACAAGTGACAACATACTCCCCATCCATAATTGTACGGTGGTCCAAAGTAAATGTGCAAACTATAAAAATTTGGCAAACTTAATTCATAGATGTTGACATTTTGATAATTCTGATTAATTGGCAGCTATAGGAAACATTCTGATCCATCTCCATGTAAATGAAAAGTAAAGAAGAGCAAATGACGCTGGTACCTGCAGAAGACTCAGTGAAGAGTGCGTAGAGAAGAGATCCCTTCTGCACCATCTCCCCACATGTTTTAATTCCCAAAGCATCCTTCAAAATATGTTCAGTAACCTTACCAATGCCCCCGATCTGTTAACCATTTTCAAACTATTAAGTGAATAGAGAAATACTGCACCATTTGTGGCCCATATTTCCAACTCAAACCTTAGTCGACTTTAAAATTCAGACAGCTACGCCTATTGTTTCAGGGTTTACAAGTTCTGTGCATGCCAGCCAGAAACTAAGTTCTGCGCGGTATCTATTCCACTGCTAATATACTAAGTTTCTATTGAATATATAACTCAGCCCATGTAAATGCAACGTAATCTGCACTTCTACGCAGCAAAGCTTGGAAAATTGGAGAGATAACTTCCCTTCACGGATTTTCCACAAGATAAATGTTTCCAAAGAATCAACAGCCAAGGCAATTATATGCAATTGCATACCTTTCTTATAGGAAGAGATGATATGAATGCCATGATAGCTGGTCGGTCATTCTCTAGAACAAACTGTCCATTAGGCTTGTTTATGTCTGAGCAAACCTGAAGTATGGTGGTAGGGATGAATTATTAAGAGAACCAATTTCGTAAATATTCAGTTAGACGACACTAACACATATAATATGCAGAAACGGAAAAAGAGATAAATTTTGGATGAAATACAGGAGGCCATGCAAAATATAAGGAAAACCTTGGCAAGCAAGCGGTTTGCTGCTACTCCAGCACTGCATGTCAATCCAGTTTCAGCATATACTGAAGATCTTAGCTCCTTTGCAATCTGCACAAAGAGAAGAAATGAGCAACGTACAGCTGCGGCCACCAACTAATCAGGTAGTGACGGCCAACACTCTCACAGAAGATACAACCATCATAAACAAATGCATATCATGGGATCCCGCACTTACTTCTCCACCTGAAAGACCTCTCTCTTGACAAATCTCAGTTATGTCGAGGTAGGCTTCATCCAAGCTGCCAGCGATGAAGTGAGGATCATAGTTCCTAAATACTAAAGAAACCCAATATGCAAAGTAAGATCATAGAATGAGAACGGCAAGCATAGCATCCATGTTGAAATGGAATAACTAACCCTTTCTTGTTATATCACTGTAGTGGGTATACTTGGTGAAATCGACAGGAACAAATATCAATTCCGGACACAATTTACGAGCAATAAAGCCAGGCATTGCTGCACGGACCCCAAACTTCCTTGCCTAAGAGAGTTAATAGAAAAATCAAACGCAAGTAGAAGTTGTAAGCTTATATTGGAAAATAACATCACCCAACCACACTGTATATCTACCAAATGAAAACCACAACGTACCTCATAATTAGCTGTGGAGATCATGGACAGGCCTCCAACGGCCATCGGTTTTCCCTTGAGCGAAGGATCACTCAAGGTTTCAACAGCGGCATAGAAAGCATCCATATCAACATGCAACCAAATCCTGGATAGGTCACGTGTCACTTCGAGCTCTAAAATCCTTCTATCAACCACCTTTATTATTGGAAAAGGTTTCATAGTTAAAAGCAAGCAAAATTTATAGTTATCCCTATAGCACGAATGGAGAGAATCCGGAGGAAACACTGGCAGCTTTGTTCCTACAAACCTTACTCAGAAAGAGAGGCACATACCTTCTGATAACTAGATAAATCAGCGGAGGAGAGCTTTGCACATCTCTCACGCATATGCTCTATTTTTTGTTTCATAAGAGCTTCCTTACGTTCCTCATTTTGAAAATACTTTGATCCCTTACTCATCTCATAGACAATCCTCTGTACTTTCTCCTTATCAACTCCCTCCATTCCTAAGGATCATATCAACGAGTTCAGCACCTTATTTCAATCATCATTCAATAAGTAAACGACAAAGACGCAAGCATTGTAGCATTCCACAATCTTCATCGCAACTAAAACAGAACAAATATGTCCTAAGACTAATCAAATAACCAAATTCCCACGAATTGATCAAATTGCGAACACTATCAGAGTGAATTTAATTCTGGAAAAAGCAAATCGCAAAAAGAGTCTGAACAGATTCCAGTCGAATTACTCAAGAATAACACGAAAAAAAACCCTAGGGGCAACATGTGGACACAAACCGGCTTTCGCGTTTGTAAAGACGGTGTTGTAGGATTCCCATGGACGCGAGGTACTGCTGGCGGATGATTCGCCATTGTCCATCGTCTTCCTCCCACTTCGAAAGCTTGTTTGAGAAGAGAAACAGATTAGTCGTCTCCCCAAAATAATTTTTCAAGGCGTATAAGAAAACCCGCCCAAATTATAATTCAATCGAACCGAGCCGACTAAACCGAAATATTAATTCAAACCGAATATTAATTGCAATTTAGGGCCTCAATTTCATTCAAATTACAATAAAGTCAAAGTCATCAGAGGTTTTATTCGGAATTCGGTTTACTTTTGGTTTCTACTCTCTCTCTTAAATTAGATGATTTTTGGCAGAAAAAAAATTAGAGATTTTTTAGATTTTTTTTTTCATTTGATTTTCTATGTTTTTTTATTTAAATTATTGTTTTGTGAGTTTTAAACAAATAATTTAAAATTTTATTAGTTTATTGATTATTATTTAAATGTTTATAGAAAATTTTGAAAAAAAAAGTAATTAAATGAAATTTTCTGAATTTATGTGAAATTCCTAAAAAATAAGTAATTTAATATAGAAGGAGTAACATTTTAGTATTTTGGAAAGGGTAACAAAGGAAAAAAAATATTATAATCGATAGAAGTTGTTATTGGTATCATCTATTTAGGACCGATCTTGAATACAAACATGTAACGAAATATTACAAAAATTTTATTACGTTACAAATTTTTGAATTATTTATTGGATTTGAGCCATTCAATAATGAGTTTTTCAGAATCAGTGAGTTCTGCTTCTGTCTTTGATTTTATAGATCCTTGAACAAGTTCAAAGTAGTCTTTGTAGTTTCTCTTGTAATAACTGTCTAATCTCTGTAAAATTTCTCAAAAAAAAAACAGAAAAAAATCATTATAATAACAATAAATATAGAAAGATATTAAATTAAATAAATGGGTTTTGTGTAATTTGGTGTTTAATTATTACTTACCTCTTTATCGTTCTTGGTTTTGTTCTCCTCAGTTTTCTTCAAATACTCTGAAACGATTTTCCCCAAAAAAATAGTTTAGACAAAAGAAAGCATCAAAATCATTTTTATATATTTTAAAACAATATTTTCATTTTATTTAAAATACTTAATCTAATGGCTAATAAATAAGTAATTACTATATAGTCTATATTGATGTTAAATTTAGAATTTCTTTGTAGCTCCTAACAATTTACACACACACACATATATATATATATATACATATTAAAACTTCAAAATATTTCAATTAAGTTAAATCATCACTATCTAAACACATTTCATAGAATATATCCATAGTTTATTTAACTTTATAAATACAGAAAATATAAATAAAAAAGATAATTAAAAATTAAGTTTTTTTCTCATAATTCTCTTTTCTATTTTTTTTTTAAATACAGATTATTAAGAAAGTATAATATTGCTTAGATTGATTAATTTATACAAAAAAAAACATATTATGACTTATAAACTCGTAATTAATTAGAAATTTAAAATAAAAACAAATCGAAAAAAATTATGTAAAAGAAAGAGGATTAAGCATTTACTCTGGAGAAGCTGATCGCTAGTGGTCAAAGCGGCGGCAAGAAACGAGGAAGAAGAAGAAAAGAGGATGTTTCTGCGTCCTAAATCGGTAGAAGCTGCGTTTAAAGAATCGCGTTTGGAATCGTGTTTGCGGATAGCTTGAATATTAGAAGAAGCGTATTTGTTAACAGTAACTGTTAAAGCCATGAGAATGCTTTGGCTTAGAGAACTCATCTTCTTCTTTCAGACCACAAAATAAAAAGAGTTAAATGTCTTATCTACACTTGCAGAGACGAGAAGCAAACATTCATTCTTTTATTTTTTACATATAAGGTCCTTAATTATGTAAAATTTACAAAATAAACCTTAATCTATGAAAATAGTTATAAGATCCAGACGGAATTTTGTTAACTTATTAACCGGTTTTGGTTGATAGATCACCGGTTAAATGGTGTATATTATAATCAGAACGCGCTGTGTTTTTGGCGAAATAAATTAATGAGAATTGATGACAAAAAAAAAAATTAATGAGAATTAATTTAGTAAAATCTTTTTTTTGAAAAAAAGTTCTGAGTTTTGTGTTTTTGACGAAAAAATCATTGAATTTTACTTTTACAGGAAAAATTCCTAAATTTTTTTACGAAAAAAATCCTTTAAATTAAACATTAAATCAATGTTAGTCTCTAGTTAAATAAATGATGCATTTAAATATCAATTTTAAAATATATTTTTTAGAACTTTTTTGCCAAATATTTTAAAGTTTGAGTTTTTTCGTAAAATTTTAAATTTTAGTATTATTTTCGTCAAATTTAAAACATCAAAAATCCGTAAAAATATCGAAGTTAAAAAAAAAAAAATCCATAAAAATATCTGTAACATAATTTTTTTTTCCCAAGCTGTACAATAATCCAAAATATAAATTTTAATTTTTTGCAAAAAAAACTTTTGAAAATAATTAATTAGTACTGAATCAAACCGGCTCCGGTTCGATTGGAGATTTCAATTAGATAAACATATTCAAGATTTCATCCGACGACAGCAAAAATGACAAGCAATCCCTAATTTCGCCTCAAGAAAAATCCCCAAAACCAAAATCTTTTGTTTCAATCTTCATCTTCGTTTCTACTTCTTCTTGCTTCATCGGAGATGGCGACGTCTATGGTTTCTCCACTTACTTCACAGCTCAACCATGAAGCTCTCAGTTCCAAATTTGTGCTTCCTAAATCACCGTTCATGTCAGGATCCAAGCTCTTCTCATCCAACATGCCTTGTTCTACTGTTCCTCGGCGAACTAGAAGATTTAACTTCGTTGCTTCTGCTAATACTAGTGGCTTTGACCATATCCCCAAACAATTTCGAGGAGATAATCTCAAAGACGGAGGTTTAGTACTTTCTTTGCTTATTGCTGCTCGGTTCTCCTTTAATTATGAATTTTCCCATTTTTTAGTTGTGTATGATGATGAATTGAATCCCTAGGTTTCAAATGAAGCAAACCCAAGTACTGTTTTTTTATCCTTTGGGGTTTGATTAGCATAATCGAATTACCTTAGCGTTGATAGTTTGATTGTTACAGCTCTTGTTTGTAACTAAATTTTGTTAAGACGATCAAACTAATGGTGTAAAGTGAAGAACATATTAGAGCTTTAGTGCTTTGAATGCTTATTTGATCTGAAATATTATCTTCCTCCCCTTTTCTAGTGATGCAGAACTTCAAGAATGTACCACAATATTTTTACGGGCTTAATCCATCTCAAATGGATATGTTCATGACAGAAGATAGTCCTGTGCGTAGGCAAGCGGAAAAAGTTACAGAGGTTACTTTTTTATTTCCCTTCAAGTCACTTATCAGTTTATTTACAGCCTCAGAATCTGATAATTTGGAAGAGGGGAACAATATTGCTTCTTAAACAGGAATCTTATCTTCTCTTGTGGATGTTTTATGAACAGGAAAGCATCTCGTCTAGAAGAAATTATTTGGACAATGGAGGAATGTGGAGTATGGGTGGTATGAACGTAGCAGATCCTAGAAGATATAGCATGAGTGTTCAAATGTACAGAGGTGGAGGTGGTGGAGGATCTGAAAGGCCAAGAACTGCTCCTCCAGATTTGCCTTCATTGCTCTTGGATGCTCGTATTTGCTACCTTGGCATGCCAGTAAGATCTCCCACTTCTTTTCCCTTATGTGTCCTCTCTGTTCAGGCATTGGAACTTACTGTGTATACTCCATTTACTTGCAGATCGTACCTGCAGTTACTGAGTTACTCGTTGCTCAATTTATGTGGTTAGATTATGATAACCCAGCAAAGCCCATCTACCTATACATAAATTCTCCAGGGACCCAGGTCTGTATTTGAAGCTAGCTTACATATTATTTGCTGGTGTTAGTTTTCTGGTGTTTTCAGCCAACCTGTTTGTTACCGTGAATGAGCTAACTATTCAGTTTTTCCTTTTGCTAATGTCTTGTAGAATGAGAAGATGGAGACTGTTGGGTCAGAGACTGAAGCTTATGCAATAGCTGATACCATTTCTGTAAGTGATTCCCCTAAACCTATATCTGGATTTGTATATAGTGTGATAATAAGTTAATCTTTCAAGAACCTAGTGCGTTATCTCCTTGTTCACATCTCGGATCTTTAAGTTTCTTTTGCTGATTTTTTTCACTGATTTATGTTTTCGTATACTATTTGGTGGGCAAATAGCCTTGATTGTCATCACCTCATTGTTTCTATTTTTTTTTTGTGGCTTGAAGTACTGCAAATCAGATGTTTACACTATCAATTGTGGCATGGCTTTTGGTCAAGCAGCAATGCTTCTGTCTCTTGGGAAAAAGGGTTATCGTGCTGTACAACCACATTCATCAAGTACAGTGCTCTTCTCTCATATATTTTGGGCTTAAAAATTTACTCATTTTCTTGAATGAGCTTCTATCTTTTGATGTTACATTTTGCAGCAAAATTATATCTGCCCAAAGTAAACAGATCAAGTGGAGCTGCCATAGACATGTGGATAAAGGTAGTCCTCAAAATCCATTTACCCTTTAATGTTCTCCGCCAAGTTGGTTCACTTGTATACTGTACTAAATTTACATCTGGCAGGCCAAGGAACTTGATGCAAATACCGAGTATTACATCGAGCTACTAGCTAAGGGAACAGGGAAATCCAAAGAAGAGATCAACGAGGACATCAAACGACCTAAGTATTTCCAAGCACAAGCAGCCATTGACTATGGAATTGCAGACAAGATAGCTGACTCACAGGATAGTTCCTTCGAGAGACGGGTAAGTTATATTCATATTCACCCAATATCTTTGAGTTCCCTTCATTCACTCTTAAGAGAATCACATCTGGATTTAGGATTACGATGGAGCTCTTGCCCAATCAAGAGTCATGGGAAGACCCGGAGGAGGCAGTCCAACAGCTGGAGCTGGACTTAGATGATCAAAAGAGGTTAGGATCTCAAATTCGCCTAGTCACCATGGAATATATAGCCGTTACAACCTTTGCCATGTCCATTCAAGTGCAAAACATTACTACTTAAATGGCATATACATGCATCTGTACTTTGATGTGTCTTCACTTTGAATCTTAAATGTCAGTAAAAGTCCCAGTGGCTCATATTTACCATCTCTTTACCTACAATATCTTCTCAAAGCATGAAAAATCTCATATCTTATAGAATTATTCCACTAAAGTAATTAACTTTTTCATACATCTAAGCAAACAGATGTATCAACATTCAAAAGTTTTCTAGGTAGGAACTTGTTTTGTGCTGCCTGCAGGTTTCTCACACTCGAAAAGAACCGAGTTTCGGGTTTTAAAAAGACGGGAAGAATCGGTTGAGATTGTAAGGCAATGCATAGAACTCTTCAGTTCGAGTATCAGTATGGTAAACTCTGAATTTCTCCCACCAATGTCTTCCACTGTCTCTCCTAACTGAGGCGTGTCCATAGCTATGAGTACAATCCAACAAAAACGCAGCTAATATCCCCACGGTCGCAGCCGAGGAAAATATCACTTGCATCATCACATTGAACTTCGTTCATGGCACCACAAAGAAACCAAATCAAGACACAAGACAAACATAAACTGTTCAGAAACTTGATGATGGTTTTGAGACTTACAGCTGATGTACGTGTACGAACTGGTCCACGTCCAGATACAAAGAAATACTCAGTGAAGTATTGCGCGACAGAGAGACCGATAAAGATGGAGAAGCCGAGGATGAACTTTGTTCTGAAGCTGTTTAAGTTGCAGAATTGAAGAAGTCCAAGTCCAGCAGCAGCTGTAATCA
>KE151981.1:506542-519183 GCA_000411095.1 Aethionema arabicum | reverse complement strand
ACACACACACACATATATATATATATATATATATATATATAAGCTTAACATCTTCTTGAGTTCATACTTACCAACATATGCAAACAGAACACAGTACAAAGCTGCAAAGATCGGTAATGGAATCGATGCAAGAACCGCCCCAAACTTCCCTGTTTTCATCAATTTTACAGTTAATTCCAGGTTTAAAACCTCGATTTTTCGATCTGATTCCACAGGTATGCAGAAACATTACCGAAAATGGAGAAGAAGATCATGAAACCTGCAGATATCTGAACAACTCTTCTGCTCCCAACCTTAGTTAACCCTAAAAGTCCAGCGTTTTCACTACCAGGAAGAAAAAAAAACAGAGTTTAGAACCCAAAACCCGAACCACGAGTTCTTAAACCGAAGAGAATCGTTTCATTACACCAAAGCTGTACACCCGGTTACAGTCCCGAACAGTCCATTCAGCAAAACGCCGATACCTTGCCATCCGATACCCCGGCCCAGCACCGAGGGAGGTATATGCGTCGCGCTACAAAACCTCGAAGCTGCAATGAACGTACCGGTCGTCTACAAAATTAAAAACAAAAGTCTCATCTTTCTGTAACCCAACAATGAAAAAAAACTCAAGATAGGTCAACAAAAACCTCAACAATGGCTACATAGGAAGCAACAATCATTGCAGCTGCATCACTACCATGAAAGCTTGGACGTCCCCATTGAAATGGATATGGTATCCTCACCCTACAAACAACAAAATCAATCTCAATGAATCAAATCACTTCTTAAACAGAGGAGATGGTTTAGGGTTAGGGTTTAGGGTTTTAGGGTTTTAGGGTTCAGGGTTTAGATGAAGAACAGACCAGTGTGCAGCACCGATGAGACCAGACCGGTCAGTTCTACAACTAAACTGTGTATTGTCTGGTCTTTTATTGTAAGCTCCAGCTGCTGTTAGAATCTCTGCGTAAGCCCAAACGATTCCAACTGTTATCAGAACAGCGAATTGCTCACATATTGATCTCTTACACTTCAACAAATGAGGAAGATACTGTAAAATTTCAAAACAAAATCATCAGAGATTCGTAAATGATGTGAAATTACACGAAATTTGGGGGAAATTTAACCTGAGATAGAATTATGAGTATGATCAATGCTGGGAGCCCAATTTCTACACATTTTGCCACCTGTAGTTCAAAATTTAGAAACTTTGCAAACCCTAATTTGAGATTGTAAAATGGTGTTTTTACCTGAGGAAATCCGATTGCGAAGAGGCTAACACCGGTGAGAATGACGAGAGGAGCAGCGGAGAGAGGAGTGAGGAACCTGAAGAAGTTAATTAGGTTATAAGAAAAGTGGAAAAATTAGGGTTTTCTTAGGTTACTTTTGTTGCAAGTAACAAGAATTGTTTACACACACCTGACTAAGATTCTCCAAATGCCGAAGAATCCCATTATCATATGACATATAGAAGCAATAATTAGAGCTCCTTGAATTGCTCTCATTGTCTCTTCAAATCTCTGTAATTTTTTTTTATTAAATAGCATTTTAATTTTCAATAAAAAATTATTAAATGAGAATAAGAGATACTTAAGATATTACTATGTTTAAAACTACAAGTTAATCATATTATTAACGCGACCAAATATTTTAAATAATCCTTTATTTGATAAAAATAGCATTCTATTTGTTTTAAATTTTACCTTTTTTCCCCAAAATTTTAACTTAATCGTGTGATAATATAAAAAACATTTCAGATACTTTTAAAAATACAAATCAAAATAAGAAGGATATTAAATAATAATAAAAAAATTGGTAAAATTAATTCTTAATTTTTTTTCTCTCCAATTCTTAATTTTTGTGTAGAATATATATATTCAATTTGAAATTATATATTCCAAAAATTATACTTTCAAGATCTCAATTTTTTAAAAAAATTAAAAATTAGAATTATTTATAAAAGTAACTAAAAATGTAAGATAAATAATTAAGTATAAAATATAATTTACCAAGTGAGGGTGAAGATAGTAATAAGTGAAACGGTAAGAGAAAGTGATATAAAGAGAAGGGATGACGTAAGCATAAGAAGCTCCGATGACGACAGCAAGTCTGCTTCCAAATAAACTTTGTAATAATGTATTTATTCCTGATAATAACAACACTGTATTTATCACTTCTGCTTTCTCCACCTGTCATTTATGACGTCATCTTCTTAATTTTGATTTTTTTAATATTAAATTAATTAAGTTACAATTAAAAATTAAAAATTGCTTACGTGGCCACCTCCCATTAGAGGAACGAGAATTGAAGGTATGATTACAGTGGTTCCAAGCATTACAATGTAATGTTGAAACCCTAAAATCAAAGCTTCCGCTGCATACATTATATTAATTATAATTATAATTATAATATCATTTTTCTAAGTAATATTTCATTATTTTGAGTAATATTATATAAATATGTATATACATATACTTACTAAACATATATTTAGATACACACGTTTTTTTGTCCTAAGATATATATATACACATATTTTGTTGTCTAAATCTCACCAAAAAAATCAACATTTTTAATTATTTTATATTTTGATATAAATTGGGAGAAAAAATTTACAATAATCATTTTCTTTTTTATTTCCTCATAATTATCATTTTCTAAAGTAGTACTTTCATTTATTTTTAGATATATAATATATATATATATATATATATGTCTTATACTGATATTTAGACACATTTTATATAGTCTAAACTTCACAAAAACTCAGTATATTTTATATAACTTGGACATAAGTGTACGATTATCGTATTAATAAAAATCATATAGTCCATATTTTTTCCTTTAAATACACACTTATTAATAAATATTTTGAAATATAACTAATTTATTCTTATATTTTAAGTAACGATTAAACAAAAATTAAAAAAACATATAATTTTTTAAAATTCTACAAAATAATTTATACTTTTAAATTAAAAAAATTGTCAAAACAATTAATATTAAAAATAGAAGGAAATTTAGTTTTTCTCAGTAATATTTCATTTTATTTATATATTAACATATAAATATATGTAACTAAATCTATTTGTTATTCAAACCATGACAATTAAACGGTATTTATAAATATAAATACCAAAAACTAAACTATAATATTACTAAAATAAAATACATACGCCAACAAGGACAGCTTGAGAGGCAAAATTCAACTCCAGGAAGCTGATCTTTAACCGGAAATGGTGCAAAATCATCACTCTTTGTCGCCATTTTTCTCAAGCTTTCTCTCACTAAACTCTTTCTCTCTCTACTTCTTCAAATATTCACTCTCTATTCTTCAAAACAAATATTTCAATTTTGCATAAAAATAGCTTCAAACAAAAGGGTTAGGCGGGCAACTTTGTTGACTCTTAAATTCTTCATCTTTTATTTCACGTGCACGTAACCATTTAAATTGAAACTAAACCGGATTAAACCACCGGTTTTACTTTAACCAGAATTTCATATACTTTTGTCTACTATATGGTGTCTAGTAACAACACTAAGTCTTATTAATTAATTAATTACGAAGATTATATTAATTTCATCTATAATTAAGTAGGAAAATTATTTTCATCCTAATTAATGTCAAAAAAGTTTCAACTAACTTTAACCACTCTTTTTTTATTTTTAACCATTCTCTTTGTTAATTATAGAAAGATTAAGCAATGTATTTATAATTCATGATTAATAGGTAAGACTTCATTTTAAGCTTCATAAAAAATTAAATTAATTAGACTAATTTCAAAAAACGTAATTATCAAATCATCGTTTACATTGATGTTGACAGGGCTTTAGATTTAATTAATATTGAAAAATGCGAATACTTCAATAATATAATATAAAGATTTTGATATACGTATTTTTAATTATCAACTAATTATCAAAATGAGTATATAATGCACCCATAATTTTATATTACAATTTTTGAATTTATGTGTTTTTATTAAAATTTTCGTTTTGTATTTAAAAATTATTTGAGGATACAATGTTTTTAAAGTGGTTGAGTGATTTGAAAAAAGTACATAAAATAATATAAATAAACATAAGAAAATATAAATTCTAGATTAGAAAATTAAATGTATTAATACCTCAAATTGCTAACATATAATATACAAATGTATTAGTTTGGAAAGGTAAAGCATATAAATTTTATTTTACAAAATTATCTAAATAAGTTTACTATAAGTATGTTTTCTATTTATGTAAATATATAACAAAATACACATATTTATATACAAATCTAATAATATTTCTACAGCTTTCTATATTTGAAGATTTTATATAAATTTAAAATAAATAGAAAAAGTATATATTAAAAAGGAATAAAAATTTAATGTTAATAGCAATAATAAAAATAAAGTTAGCTTTAATTAAAAGGATCGCGGTGAAATGGACCCTAAACTATATAATATTTGCGTGATAAACACTATACTTTTTTTTTTAATTTTTTAAACCCCAACGTTTCCTTTTTTGATGAAACGGACCCCTCCGTCTATGAACTGTGACGGAACCGTGAATCAACGTTAAAAAGACACTTAGTTAAACTATGCGTTTAATGATAAAGAAAAAAAAGACAAAAAGGGGGAAATTTAGGAGGGCGAGCAGTCGTCTTCTTCTCACGACATCTGGGATCGGGACACCTTCAAAATTATCCATAACCCAAACATCTTCAAAATTCCCCATCAGAAACTAATAACAACCCTTAAGCTGGATTATCGGAAGTAACAGACGAATATTAATCGGAGAAACAATGAAAATATGACAAGTAAAAGACATTAGAAAACTCACAGGAACATCTCGAAGCAAATTTCTATCCGATTGTAAGGATTTAACACTAAAATCAACACAATTCAATGAAATTAAGAGCATAGAAAACCTTACAATCCATCTCGTTGCCTTTAGCAAATGTAACAAGTGACTAATCTTCACCACCATTAGATGCTAAACGGCGACCTCTAATCAATCGATCTCGATTGGATAATCCATCTCCAATTAAAACCCCAACAACCCAATCTGAAAAACGTTGATGAAATTTGAATCCAAATTCACTAAATCACTAAATCTGTTACATTTATCAAAGCCCCAACTCGAAATCAGTAAAATAACCTAACCCAGCACCAAATTTTTCCAGCTTGAACCCCAAGACATGTCGGTTTCTGTAGTCACACCGGTCCGTAACCTAGATCTCGAAAATTGCCTAAAAAAATTGAATTTTTTTTTGAGAAATTGCTAACGAAAATCAACAAACAACTTTTAATTCCTCTACTATTATAAACCCATCTCCATTTTGATCAAATACGTTGAAAGCTTCCTTCGTATCTTAATCTTTTTCGTCTTCCTCCTATAATATTGTCTTCTAAAGCTCACCGTCGCCTTGATTTGCCGTTTCTTGTGGGGTTGTTTAATCAGATTGATTTTTTTTCTTTTTTCATTAAACGCATAGTTTAACTAAGTGTTTTTTTAACGTTGATTCACGGTTCCGTCACAGTTCATAGACCGGAGGGGTCCGTTTCACCAAAAAAGGAAATATTGGGGTTTAAAAAATTAAAAAAAAAATATAGTGTCCATCACGCAAATATCGTATAGTTTAGGGTCCATTTCACCGCCATCCCTTAATTAAACTTGCCGTCAACATAATGAACGGAAGTCCGTCACTCTGATTCCGTTGAGGTACCCTAATAACAAACCCTAATTTTATTTCCATGCCCATTACTCTTCAAATCTCCCCCAATTTTTCTTACCAAGACTCGTCAAGATCCATCTTCCTCTAACAAATCTGATTTTCCTGGTGAATTCACCTGTTTCTTCTTTGATTTTGCATTCATATTCACTGCATGTGAGAAGATTAGCTTTCAATCTGTAGGCGGAATTTTGATTTTAGGGTTTTTTTTTACCGACTTTTACAAAAAAACCAGAGATTGCTGCGGTGAAGAAGGGTTTTTTCTTTCCCTACGCGTTGACTAATTTTTCATTGAATCCGGAGCTGTCGAATTTGGTGTTTGGTATTGTGTGGTAGTTGCTGAATTGCTGCTGATATAGCTCGATTGATCAATCTGTTAGGGTTTTTTTTTCTACGGAACAGAGAATTAGGTTTAAAATTCATTCCTCAGCTACTGGATAATGCTCTATTAGGTGATTTACTTTTGGAATCTTTAGTTTTAGTTATGATTGCGAACAGAGGGAGAATCTAGTTTTTGCAATTTAGGATTTTTTGCTTAAAACTGTAGACAATGGATCCGATGAAGTTCTTTTGTGATTGCAGCATGTTCTGATCAATTAATCGGTTGTAATTTGTTTTGCAGAATAGACTTGTATTGACAATCTTGATATGGGCGCTCCTAAACAAAAATGGACTCAAGAAGAAGAATCAGCTTTGAAAGCTGGTGTTGTAAAACATGGTCCTGGTAAATGGCGTACAATTCTCAAAGATCCTGAATTCAGTGGAGTCTTGTACTTGCGTTCCAATGTAGATCTTAAGGTAATGATTCCTTCTTATCCTTTGTGACAATTTTGTAATGTAGTTGTGTTGCGTCTGATTTGGATTGCTTTTGGTCTTTTAATTTTTGGGCAGGACAAATGGAGAAATATGAGTGTCATGGCAAATGGGTGGGGATCGCGTGAAAAGTCTAGACTAGCTCTTAAAAGAACACTCTCTCTTCCTAAACAGGAAGAAAACTCACTTCCTAATACCAGTTCGTTGCAAAGTGATGAAGAAATGGTGGATGCTAAGCATTTATCCACTACTGGCACTTCTGCACTGCAAGTTTATACTAATCCTGCTCCAAAGAGACCTCATGTAAGGTTGGAAATATCTTCTAAATCCGTTTTTATCGTTCACAAATATTCTTTGTTTTACATCTTCTGATGTTATATCTGAAGTTCATCACCTTTAATCTATGAATTGATAGTGGCATCCTCTATACTGGTTTTCAACTTTCTTCATTGGTTTTATTTAGTTTAAAACTTTTTTTGCCCTTTTTTTTACATCATGGTTTATTTTTACATCACCGTCTAAATGTTGATTTCTTTGCCATGAAGCTGTTTGGTCCATCTGATCTCTGTGGCCTCTTAGTTTTGGCAGTATGATGAGGGTTTAAGTGCAAAGTCCCACTTATATCGAGATATTATCTGATCAACTGTTATATACTCATTTTGTAACTTATTTCGTATGTTGCAGGTTAGATAGCCTTATAATGGAAGCAATAGCTACCCTGAAAGAACCTGGTGGTTCTAACAAAACAACAATTGGTGCCTACATTGAGGTATTCAGTTCTACACTATTGCTTCTTTTTTTCCTATTATGAACCTTTAAAATCGTTGTTTGCGTGGTTGATATGTGGGTAGCTGTATTTTTGTATCTCATCAGTGTGAAGTCAAATATAGCCTTTGCTTGGTTCAATAGAATGTGTTCTTACAAGTGCTACTGTCTTTTTGAGATCAGATTTATGTTAACTTTCATCAAAACGACGCGTCTTAGTTCATCCTCCATTGTTCCAGATGCATATCTTTCTTTTTACTTCTTGAAATTCGAGTTTAGTGTTGCTTCACTTGTGTAGGAACAATACTACTCCCCACCAGACTTCAAACGAGTGCTATCTACCAAGCTTAAGTACTTAACAGCCTGTGGCAAACTTACGAAAGTAAGATTCAATACATTCATTTAACACACAAATTTAATCGTTTCTCATTGTGCAATCACTTTGCTCCATTTCTGGTAAAATCACAAAGATGTGAGTGTCATACATTGTGATGTTTTGATTATCGTTCTGGGTTTTTTCTTGTTTACAGGTTAAGCGAAAGTATAGAATCCCAAATTCAACACCATTGTCTTCACACAGGAAAAGAAATCTGGGGATATTTACAGGAAAACAAAGAATCCCTTCATTAACTTCCCCTAAGACAGACAAAGATGAAGTAACTATTCAAACAAGGTCACAAATCGATATAGAGTTAGCTAGAATGAAGAATGTGAACGCACAAGAGGCTGCAGCACTTGCTTCACGTGCAGTTGCAGAAGCAGAAACTGCCACAGCTGAAGCAGAGGAAGCTGCAAAGGAAGCAGAGGCTGCAGAAGCCGAAGCAGACGCAGCTCAAGCTTACTATGAAGCAGCTGCAAAGGCATTAAAAGGAAGAAACAGCAACAACAAAATGGTATAAATCATTATTAATCAAATCACTTTTTATAAACTCTATAACACAAAATAGTTGCAAAATCTTATAAGTTTGTGTGTGATTTGTGACAGATGATTCGTGTTTGAGGTTAAACAGAGAAGCTTAAAGAGAGACATGTGGGGGATTAGTGTTTCTGTTGACTGTTGAAGATTCTCTACTTGAGGAACTCTTTTTTTTGGTCGGAAGCAGTAATGTGTTCATCTTTTAGTTGTTTACTCTCCAAATTGTGAAACTTTCATTTTGAATTTTAGGAATTTATATGTACAGATCATTTTCAGTCTTTATTTTCGTTGAAATAAATCATTTCTTTGATATATATAGTCCAATTAAATCAATAACAAGTCGGTGAAATTCGGGTTAACCGACAAATATTAAAATTTTAACCACAGTTTTTTTTATCATAATAAAGGTTAAATTTATACTCATAAAAAAATTTGATCGATTTGACATTATGAACATTAATAATTTAGAAATTTATTTGAGTTTACAAATTGAGAATTAAATAAATTTTCGAAGTGAGAAATTAATTTAACATTTGATAATAATACTAAAAGTTATTTTTAGTCATTTAATAGATCATATATAAAACTTTGATATAGAAAAAAAACCCTATAAATTTATGCAACTAAGATAACTAAATAATGCAACAAACTTAAATTCATTCGAGAATGAAATATCAATTCCACTAAAACACAAAAGCCATAGTATGTTTCGTTCACATTTTACTTTACAGCCAAAAGAAGATTTTATATAAACTCGTAAACCAATACTTTGAAGACCTACGAAACTTTACTAAAACCATACCATAAAACGAACCAAAGTAGGCAACAAAACACAAACACAGATGATGAGTTATCTCTGCTGCTTCTTATTATTACTATACTTGAGGATTTGGGTATGCTTTTGGTTTTGGTTTCACTTCGATTTCGTTAACGCTTCTTACAAAGATTGCGTCCGGTTCATGCCTGCCAACACACACATAACACTCATAATCTGTTAAAACCAAGATTCCAGAAATCGCTATGCGCTAGCTAGTCGGGTAGCAACAAGCCTAGCGCCTAAAACGACTAGTCGGGGTCTAAGCATTAAAAAAATAATGTAACTATATATTTTATAAATAGATTTAAACATTTTAATAATACATAATTTAAAAAGTTTAGGAGTAATTACACACAAATAAAAACACTTTTAAGAGGTTTAGACATTAGACCGTGATTAAGCCCGTTAAATCATTTTTTTATCAATTAAAATCACAAGATAGATCAATCACTACAAGCATATCGCCTAGGCGCGATTTTTAGAACATTGGTTAAAACAGATAAATCCAAAAGGCAAACACATATAAATATCTCTAGAATGCTATCGCGGACCGTCCTAGATATGCAACTATACTATCGGACAATGGTATGAGAACTAATGCAAATCAGTGCAAGTGATATGTTCTGTTCTGGTTAAGGATCCTAAGTAGTCAAAGTTAAGAGAGAGAGTGATGACTTACGGCTTGTCGCCTTCTTCAAACGTGTAACTTGAAGCAACAGCTAGTAATCGTCCATCTCGGCTGAATGATAACGCTGCAATACTTGTTGGATACTTTGAGTACTATAAAAAGAAGAAAGGAGCACTTAATATTGTGTTTCATTTACCAAATAATGTTAAAAAGATATAAATTCTGATAGTGTTTTTTTTTTAATAGCCAAACCTGATAGAGTCTCTTCTTGTTGTTACCATCCCAAATGTTGACAAAACCATCACAACCACCAGTCGCAAAAGTGCCATAGCTACAATTTATAAACCTCCGGTCATTAAAAGCTATAGAGTTGTTGTACACGTACAGATCACTTGGCGTTTCAACTATTAACCTTAGGTTAGAAAGTAATTAGTCATCGGACTAGCTAGCGAATAAATTGTTAGAGTATTGGACCTGAGAAAATACATTTACAGGAAAAAAACATAGCGTATACTGATCTACAGAAATTTGATCTAGAATTGAAGTTCATAGATTCTCCATGGCTATGAAAAAGACGAGAAATACACGAATGTCGTTTATATTCAACATTAGGTTGTGTCATCTTACGCCTAAACTAACAAGTTCTTCCGCCTTCTTTATGTAGTAAACTATAATCTTCTACGCATTTATGGGGAAAGTCACTTAGATCTAGAAGGAAACAATCAGATTAGTTCAAAGATAAGACTTACATTGGATGGAAAGCAATCGCGTTAACAGGGTAGACAATATCCTTTCCATCCTCTGATTTCCGGTGGCATTTGAAAGCATATCTGAGAACAGATTAAAATATATCTATCAGTATTATAGAAAACAAAGAGAAGAATATATACAATAAAAAAAACTTGAAAAGCTTGACAGGTATCAACACATGGCCATAGATTACACAAAGATTCAAAAATCAAGTAACAGGATTAATATAAGGAAAGTACTTTTTAGCTTGAGCAGCCTCTGAGAGGTCAAAGAACTCCATTGAAACCCTTCCTTCAACAGAGCTAAGAGCATATCCTACAAAGTATTGTAACAAGAAAAGTGTGAAGACAAAACTACGCCTACAAGTATACTTGGAATTGGAAGCAAAATTTCCATTGTAGTAAAAAAAACGCAGACAGCATTATATTAGTCGTTGAACCTGTTCCATTTGGATAACAACGCACACATCTTGTTTGGTATTTCAGTGAAGATTCCCTTCTCTGCTCAGGCTGGGACATATTTCTCAGATCATAAATGTTGACATGCCTTCCTGCTGTTGCCACTACCAAACGGTTTCCAACAAGAGAAAGAGAGTTAACGCGCTCAGGTTGCTGATATGTTCCGACCTGTGTGCGTTCTGGCCCACTTGCACCTCTTGGATCCCAACATTTAATCGTTTTGTCCCAACTTCCAGTAATCACTTGCCCTATCACGTGACATAAAATAGTGTTCCACTATTACTATGGGACAATGAAACAAAAGATGCTGAAAGCTGATTATTAAGTTCAAGATAGAGTTACAATATGAAAGAAATCCATACTACTTTATCAAAAACAATTCGCTATCAGTAACACAGGCACCAAACAATCCATTTTAACAAGATAAGTGTGAGACTAAGCATTAAGAACAGGACTATCGCTTTACCAAATACCAACCTGCAGCATAAGAATACTCTACACATCGCACTGGTTTATCATGTGTCCCCAGAATATCTTCTTTGCCAGCATTGAAGACGAGCCTGTGAAGTATAACAAAGAGAAGCACCACATAATTAATCTCCAATTCATACTCTAATCACGCTAAAACTAGCTAGTTTTATTTTATAATTGTTCTGTTAGAGTGTGGAAGATATAAAAACTCGTAAGCTGCTAATGTGAATCCAAGATTAAGATTCATATGCACCTACTTGTTCGATGTGTTGACAAATTTTAGTTAAGCATTTGAATCCAAGATCGGTATATAAGCGAGTAGCTCTTATACTCTCTTTTCACCACTAGTAACAATAATTGAGTAATCAAAGTTTCATCTAAATGCCTCAAATAAGAGAATCAGGAAGAGAACAAAAGAAAACACACCTTCTGACTTTATTATCAGCACAAGCACTGAAACCAGAAGAATCATCATGAAAGCAGCAGTCAAGTACAGGGCCACCATGCATAAACTCCCCTCTCAACGAATCGGCACTCGCATCATACAATCTTACACTCTTGGATCCAATCAAAGATATAAGAATCAAATTAGGAAACATATCCTTCAAAAATAGCAGTAAATCAATTCACAGGAGTGAGAGTGAGACACATTTCTAACCTTATCCCATGAAGAAACAAGCAGATGATCACTAGTATTCGAAAATCGAAGATTAGAAATCCCGTCCGATGGCGGATTTGAGAGCTCGCGACCGACAACCGGCACCGAAGTCATCCTGCAGACCACGAATTCTAGGGTTTCAATTGGAGATGAGAGAGAGAGGGAAGAAGATTTGAAAAAGAAGAATGGAGTTTTTGAATTCAAATTCTCTTTCTTACAGAGAATCAACTCTATTATTGGGCCTTTAATGGGTCTTCAAAGACATAAAATGGGCACTATTAGGCCCACAAATTTTATGTAGCGTTAATAACTTTATTTTATTCTTACTAATTTATTTACATTATATTTTCTTGAAATCGTACTATTATATTTATTAAAATTTATTATTTGTATCTAATAATAAAAAAAGTTGACGATATCATGTAACAAAATTTTACTATATATTCTATCTATAATAATACATGATACATATTTACTTTCTTATACGAATTAAATATTTGTTATTTTAAACGAGTCATAGTTAAACAGTGTCATATATTATAATTTATGTTGCATGGAAACGGAAACGGAAACGTGGAAGCGAAACGTTTCGGAAACGTGAAACGTCTATTTTGAAAAATATAAGTTTGAAAACGTTTTGGAAACGTGTATGTACATATATATGTAT
>KE151981.1:467342-497141 GCA_000411095.1 Aethionema arabicum | reverse complement strand
ATATATATATATATATATATATATATATATATATATAATAAGTAGCAATATATTGCAGTAGGTCATGAAGAAAACAAATCCATTATTATTAAGAAATAATTTAATTTATAATTTATATTGATCATGTGACTTGAAACATACTCAAGAGTTTATTGACTAATCATATTTAATCAAGAAGATATATATAATAATATTATTAGTTAGCCAACTTTGAAAGTATATTAAAAATATTAAAAAAAGACTTTTAATAATTAAATAAAAGTAAGTAATAAAATAATATATTAATAATATCAACTTTACACTTTCCAGACTTAGAAACATCCTTTCCACTTAATCCCAACACATTCTTTCTTCCAAAGCTCTTCTATTTTTCCAATGAAATTAATTTTTAATAATAGAGATTAATTATTCTTAATTACATTATCACTTTGAGATCAATTGCTTTATAAAAGTGTTCGAACCAATTTTTCGATTCGAACTAAACTGAAAAAACTAATTTAAATATAATTAAACGGCTTTGTTTATTTTATTAATGTTAAAATAACCATAAAAAAACGAGCACCTAAATATTCAAAAAATCTACAAAATATGTATTCAGAAAATATGATTCAAACGAAATCGTATTAGACGAAAAATATCCAATTTTTAAATAGTCGAAAATAAAATATTCATATCTAAAAACCAAACCAAGAATATGTAATTTAAACAAAAATATATGTGTATTTTGCTCAAATTATTGTGCTTATTTTAAACAGTATAGTAGACTTAGTAGTTGAATATCTTTTTTTATAAATATAAAAAACCTTTTTCTCTGATTTAATTTCGTATTAATATTTATGAGTACAATTATTATGTCAATTATACTCTTGATTATGGTTATTTTTTTTATTAAAATAACATTAGTGTAGTCGTTAAACATTATTTGTAAACTATCTAGGAAAAAAATCGTAAATATTAATATTAATAATATTTATAATTTAATTAAAATGCATAGTTCTTGAGATTATTTAATTATGTTTAGCTAAGATAAATGAATATTTTAATGGATTAATCGAGAAAATGGGATTTGGCACAAAACATGATACACATGGAGAGTTTGGTGTACACTAATTTCAAATTAATTTAGCATAATTAAGTAATTATTTAGTATAATTAATTATGTAATTATGCGTGCCCTCAAATCAAACTTATCTAATTATGTGATTTTTAGTGCTTTTTATTGTTTTTGCTTCTTCCAAAGTTTCTTAGAAGTCACGATTCATTAAAACTAATGACCTAAAAATTGAAATTAATTTTTATGTTTAGTTATTTATATAAATTTATATGTTGTTAGATTTCCATTAATCAACATTATTATAACTAATTAAGTAATTATGATTTCAAAGAGTTAACAAATTGTTTAGTGGTAGTAATAAATGAAATTACAATAAAATAAAAAAGTATCACTATCAAGTACTTTTTTTTTCCACGACACTATCAAGTACTTATAAGTAAAAATATGCATAATTTTGATCTTATGTATTAAAAATAAAATTATTCACCTTCTCGGCACAATAAATCGTCACTTTTACTGTGCAAAAAAAAAATCGTCACTTTTACCTGTACATTATTTTATTAGGAACTACTAGATATATATATACATGTGTATATTAGTATATATAATAATGAAAACACCTAAAAAATTTTCTTGTAACATTATAAAAAAATAGTCCCAAAAAAAATTAAATTTTGTTTATTTGTCTTGTTTGCACCTAAGTATATATACAATATAATTTACAATAATTGATTGGTAAAGTATAATCAATTATAAAATAAAAAAACAAACAAAATATTCTTATTTCCGAATTACCAAATTACCATATTCACACTTATTCATTGGCATTCAATTATAAAAAAAAAAAATAGTGAATTAATTTTCTCAAATTTCCTAATTGCCTCAAGATTAATATACTTTGATTAACTTTTTGAGAATAAATTTTATAAATTACATATTTTGCATACAAGCAAAAAGTTGATAAATAAGGCTTAATATATATCATAATAATAAGGTTTTAAAACTCCATTGAAGTTCCATGGAGATCACAACTTTTCTGCTCACACTCTAACTTTCCCCATCTTGCATTTACTCTTTCGCATGGGAACACCAATTTCCCCAAACTGCAAACAATATTCAATATCACACAAATTGGACCATCACTTCTCAATTCTTACATTTTAGTCCTTGTAAACTTTCAATTCCTTTACACTATGACCAATAACTTTTGAAATTGTGCAAAAATGACCTTACTAACAATACAATCTGGTGAAGAAGGTTTACCTTCTATTTACAGTGTTGTGTACATGACAAAGCCATTGCGAAAACTCCTCCTGAGATCCAGCTTGAGCAGGATTCACTCTGCAATAAAGGATAAAGTGATCAAGATGAACTAACTACATGAAACTAAGCTACAAGATAACATTACCTTAGGATTTCTTTGAAATGATCTGCACATTCTCTACAAGGGTACATTCGAGATAAAATCGCCATCTAAAGTAACAAAATGTTCAGTATTTAGCTTTTGGAGGATGAACACTCATCGAAAAGGATAAGCTTTGACAGTTCTTTATGTGTTTTAAACCTTACTAATCTAGCTTCCAAATGTTTAAGATCAAGATTTCATTGATACCAATTTTTAGGGAATCTGATCAAATAAACTAATGTTTGTTTCTCTTGTAAAGAGCACAATGGTTTCAGATCTTTCTTTCCCCCCTAGTTATAATACCTGTTGCAATACGAGTATAAACTGTATAAGATAAAATCGAGTAGGGTAGGGAGTGTTGTACCAGTTCTTTAACATCCTTCTTTTGCTGCCTTGTTGGTTTTTCTGGATACTGAAGAAAACAAAACATTTGATTTTAAGAATACATATCTAAGTTTATCTAATTACTACATATAAACCGCTCGAGAGGTTACATCAATGATTCTGCAAGTGTATGTACTATCAAAGTTTTCAAGTTTGTGCTCAAAGCAACACAACAACTCAGAGCTCAAATGGATCTGTTCCTCACCAAAATGGAAACAGAAAGCTTATAATACCCTCATGATCAAGTAAATACATGTATGGTTATGAGTCATAGAACCACTGCAGCCCATGTATAGGATTCAATTGAAAAACAAAGAAAAAGGTAACTAGACCTGGGCAGCAAGAGTGTGCAGAAATGTCCAAGTAGCCCTTCCAAGCTCATCTTTAGTCACAGGACCTGTAGATTTTTCCTAAGGAATTTGCAAATTATCAAATCATCACAATGTATAACAGTAGAGGATTGCTTTGCTTCATCTACAATACTATGTGAAAGAAAAGCACCTAACTTTCAACCATTTGTTTGATAACAAAACCAAGAACGAAATGGGAAATGACACAACATCACTGAATTTTATCCAACACACATGTAAAGAGAGCGTTCAGTTAAGTTACTAACTAAACCTAGAGACAATTAATGAACCGAAGAAGTAGAACAAAAGATTAGTAAAGAATCATTTCATTGAGGAATTTCGTCGAACAAGTTATGCTCATAGGCAATTTGACCGTTAAAAAGAAAAAAAGAAACAATATCCAAAACCTAACTCTAAAAGGAGATGAGAAAAAAACTCGTCCTCGTACCTTGAGAGGGAGTTTCTCAAGACTGGAACTGTTGGGTAAGATTGGTGAGGAGGAGTCCAAAGAGATCGAGTTTTGAACTGTTGGTAACGAACGAGAGCTATTATTAATGCAGATGAAATTTGCGAGATGGAATTGCACGCAATTTGATAATCTCTCAAAGGTCTGGAGAAGAGGCTGCCATGGATTCTCCGTCATTGTTTAGCTTAGAGAGAGGTACAAAAGAGCGACCATTGCCTTTTTTTTAGTCTAAAAAAAAATCAATTAATTGTTTTACAAAAAAAATCCTCAAATTTCAAAATTGTAAAAATAAAATACCAAACTTCTGCAATTCTCAATTTTAAATCTTTAAATTTCAACATTATAAAAAAACTTCCAAATTTCTCAATTTCGTAAAAAAACTCAAAATTTCAAAATTATAAATTGAAACTCAAGATTTTTTTTACCAAATCAGCAAATTTAATAGTTTTTTTTTTACAATATTGAAATTTCAAGTTTTTTCTATAAAATTTGAAAGCTTAAAATACAGAATTACAAAAAGTTCAAGATTTTATTTATAATTTAATATTTTAGAGTTTTTTTTAGAGAAAACTTTAGAGTTTAATTTACTATACTTTAATCCCTTTATTAAAACCAATACTTTTACAATACAATACTTATACAATCATTAATAAAGAATCGAAAATCTTACAAATTAAACAAAATACATAATAATGAATCAATGGTGTTCTCCTTTGTGTAGATTATGAAGAATATAAAGAGAAGCAGAAGACAAAAAGATACAAATAGAATAACTAAGCAAATCAATACCAGTTGCAATAGTAACAGTCTTGCTTCTCTCGAACATCTTCACCAATAGAATCATTACAATAACATGTCCAACTTTGGTTTTCAATTCATCAAGTGAACTTATCTTCATCCACTTTGGTCTCTCTTTCATCGCAAACATTCCAAACAAAGAAGAAGCTTTAAGAGCACGATCAGATTCAGAAGCAATCTCTGAAGATGCATTGCTTATGAACAATCCATATAAACCCATGCTAAATATAAGCATTACTGTCCCCGCCAAATATACATCTGCAACAATCCAAATCCAATCCAAATAAACATATGCAACAATCCAATCCAATCCAATCACATATGATTATAAAAGAAGAAGCTTTATAGCAATTTTGTTACCTATAGCTTCGACGAGGCGTAAAACCATTTGACCAGTGTGGATGCCTTTGACACAGTTGGTCCAGTAAACTTTATATGCTTCAATGATGTACACACAGCCCTACATAGCTCAAAAGTAGTCATTTTTATATGATATGATATGAAATAGGCTTGTTTGTTTGCGCGTAGCTATGGACGGCAACAACGAGCGATGCACAACAGCAACGGGTAATGTTGTTCATTTAGTTCTAGTCGACGACAAAGCAACGAAATGTTGTTTGTTCAACTGTTGCTTGTTAGGCAACGTCCGATTTAAAATTCAAATCGCTCAAAAATTTAGCGTTTAATTTTAATCGTAGAGACTTGTAGCCGAAATTTATAGCTGAACCAGTAAAAGATCATGTTCAGTGATCAGTTTGGTCAACAAAACGAACATAAATTTTTGTCACTGAAACTTGTTGTTGTCTCGGAGACGCGCAAACGAACAAGCCCATATACACACACTAGGTTACTGTTATGTATGTTTATATGAGTAGTTACTTACATTGAGGAAGCAAAGGAGAGAACCAGCGAGAGAACCTCCAACGGCGAAAAGAGCTAGAAACCGGAAATCAAATATGATCTGTTCCAAGAAAAAGGGAAAAATATTAAACTTGATGAAAATTTGAGACATAAAGGAACAGATTCAGATTCAAGTTTGGGAAGTATTTACTTACCCTTTCAACGTTTGATTCAGTGGCACGAATAAAACTAACAAAAGGGTTGTTTTTAGGGTTTACTGGGGCGTTAGGATGAGCTCCATTGACACGACTCGAGCTAGGGGGTGAAGATGAAGAATCTGGTGATGAGGAGCTGCTAAGGGTTGCTAAAGGTAAGTGGAAACGGCGGCGTTTAGGTAATACGATCAATTTGGGCAGCGAAATAGCAAGAGGTGTAGCAGAGATTGAGGAATAGAGAGCCATAGATAAGTGTGGTGAGAGAAAGGTGTGGTGGAAAGTTGTGATTTTTGTTTAAGGAATTGAAATTGCAAACACGTGAAACACGTGGGAGGAATCAATCATTGGTCATATATGATTAGTTTACTGAATTTTACTAAGAAGGAAATAGGAAATGGCATAAACATCACTAAATTTTACTGAGCACACATGTTAAATAGAAAAAACATGTTTCATTGAGGAATTTCGTCGAACAAGTTGTGTGCATAGGAAATTGGAAGGTGGAATACACATAGACAACCCCCGCAAAGCTAAATATGAACGGAGATGAGAAAGAAGATCGTCGTGGTACCTTGAGAGGGAGTTTCTCGAGACTGGAATTGTTGGGTATATTAGATATCAATATATATAGATATCTCCATCGGTGACGAAGAGTCTAAAGAGATTAAGTTTTGAACCGTGGGTAACGAATGAGAGCTATTATTGATGGCGATGAAATTTCAGAGATGGAATTGGACATAATTTGATCATTTCTCAAAGGTTTGGAGAAGAGGCTACCGTGGATTCTCTCAGCCATTGTTTTTTTTTGCAAGTTTTTTTTTTCAAGCTCAGCCATTGTTTAACAAAGAGAGCGTTAAAAAAAACAAATTTATTAAAACTATAATTTTTTAATTTTGTTATTGGTTAATTACGAATTTTAATAAATTTTAAAATTATTCAAATATTTTAATTTGTTAATATTAATTTTCTCCACAATTTTTTTTTATTATTCTACTATTCAAGTTTATTACAAATCAAAGCCTAGTCTTAAAGTAACTCAAGATTGAAAGTTACTTTACATGTTTTGATGCATTTAGTTTCCATGGATCTTTTCATCTTCCTCTGCTTTGATCCAAGCAGCCTGCAAAACGACAAAAAAAACCAGTTCTCAGACAATTATCATCAATGGAAAACAAAGATTTTGTTTATATTTTATAAGTAAAAAACCAAACCTTTTCTCTTTCAAGTTTTGATAAACTTGGACGAATTGAGTTTCCAAGATCTAAACCACCCCAAGCTTCTTCCATCTCTTTCTCCCTTGCTTCTCTTCTCTTTAACAATGGCGATTTCATCTCTTTCTTCTCAATTTCAGCTTTCTTTTTATGTTTAACCGCCATTGTTTGTTCACCAAGTCCTAAACCACCCCAAGCTTCTTCCACTTCTCTTTCTCTAGCTTCTCTTCTGCTCAGAAACGGTTTTGTCTCTGTAGTTTCGTTTTTGTTACCCAGTTTCTGATCCAATGTACAGGTTTTGTTCTTCTTTGACTCTCCAAGACCTAACCCATCCCAAGCTTCAAGCATTTCTCTGTCTCTAACTTGTCTTCTGGTGAGATTTGGTCTTGTTTCTTCTTCTTCTAAGTGTTTCTCTGCTTTGATCCTTATCTTCTCCTTCTCTAGCTTTGGAACATGTTTCACCAAAACTTTGTCTAAACTTTCATAACCCAACTCGGTTTCTGCTGCTTGTTTTCTTTGTAGTTTACTCCTGTTTCCATTAGCTGCTTGTGTTTTTTCTCTTTCGAGTCTGTGAATTGGTTTGATCAAGATCTTGTCTAAGCTTTCTTCTTCTTCTTGAGTTTCAGTTCTGTTGTTCAAATCTACGTTTTCTTTTTCTTTTTTGAAATCTCTTGTTTCAAGATCTTCTTTGGTTTTATTCTTTGCTTCTTCAACTTCTTTCTCTAGCTTGGATACGTGTTTTACTAGACAAGTATCTAGGCTGGGAACTTCAGGAACAGTGTCTTTGTTTCCCGGTTTCTTCACATTCTCGTATATTTCTCCATGGTTCCTTATAGTTTCTTCAACTTCCTTTTGCAATCTCGAAACATGTTTTTTCACTAATAAACTTCCCAAGTCAGGAGTAGGATCCAATGGCGGTTTGTTTCTCTTTGATTGTTTCCTAAGATTCACTCCTGCGCTCTTCTTGGCTTCTTCAATCTCTTTTTCAAGTTTTGATGAATGTTTCACAAGAATGCTTCCCAAATCTGGAACAGTATCACGAACAACACTTTTGTCACGCTTAACCTCCACAGTTTCCGGTCCTTGAGGAGCCTTTGGATCGTCCTTTGAAGCCTTTTTGGCTTCATACACTTCTTTTTCAAGTTTTGTCATGTGTTTAACTAAAAACTTGTCCAAACTCGGAATCTCCAATAACTCGTTTCTATTCCTTAGAGCTTTTCCTTCCATGAAAGACTCTCTTCTTTCAATATTACTGGTCTGCAGCTTCTGGTTACCAATTTCAGCCAAGGCTTTGTTTAAACCACAAGTAGCAACTATAGAGGCAAGATTTGAAAGCTGATCTTCTTGTAAACCATGAAGCCTCTCAAGCATCATATCTACTAGCTTCTCCCTGTTAAATTTCCCAAAGGATTGCCTTCTCTTGACTTTTAGCTGTCTCATCTTGAGATCTGAAGTGTTAGCCACTTCTTCAACATCCTTATGTTGAGTGCCGAATTCAGAATCGGACTCTGTCTCACATTCTGAAGACATCTCAGATATTTCATTGTTCTCACGCAGATTGGGATTCTCGCTAATTTTCCTCAGAAGATCTTTAAACTCATCTTTGCTGAGAAAGGAACAATTAGCAAGCTTAGCAAATGCATCTTTCACAGCAGCTGCTACTTCTTTATCTACATCAAATGCAGTTTCAAAAGACGCTGTAACGGTATGAGTAGGAGAGCCCTCTCCATGTGTTTCTGATGTTTCGATTTGATATTGTTTCCTCGAACTATTTGGTTTATCATGCATTATCACTCCCATAGCAGATGCCGCTTCAAAAGCTTCCACTGCAGCCTTTTCTGCATTTTCCATTAAAGTTTCTGCTTCTGAACTTTGAATCCTATCAACCGGAGAAAATCTAGAGTTAAAAAGCTATAGAGTGACCACAACAATCATCTGAATGCTAAAACCAACAAGTACCTAGCGGCTCGAAGTATTCTACACCAAGAGGCTTCAACGAGCGCAGCCTTTCGAAGCTCCATAGCCCTACCTGCAGCCTCTCTCACAGCCATTTGTTCTCTAACGATTTTGCAGTAATGTGGATTTGAGTCGCCAAGAGTTTCATCAAGAGTCTGATTCATTCCACCTACCTCCTACAGCCACGTACAACAGCTTCAATACACAAGAACTTACATATAGGTACCCTAATCAGTGTAAAATATAACTAATATGAAACTCGTACCTGTAGTTTCTTAATCTTTCGATTCAAGTACGAATCCACCTTTTTGCGTGGGAACCAGCCAAGAGGTGAGGTTTTACGTTGAGATGACTTTTTTGACTGTGATTTTCTCAGAGCTGACATCTCTCTAGGTGATCGATTCTGCATTTCTCCAGAGATAAACGACCAGCAAATCAGAAACTAACAGATATCATACCATGGAAATAGAAACTTAGCATAAGTGCAGAGAAAATTTGGATTCTGAGCAAATCAGTCATTAGTATGCCCTAAACCCTAGCGACATGATTCATCTAAGACAATATTAACGAAAAACTTAAATCCGTGAAACTAATTTCAATTTCAGTGATAAACCCTAAATTATCAAACCCTAAACTCTATTCAAAAATCGCAGAGAGAGAGAAACAGAAAATTACCCTCCCAGATTTCGAAGCGGAATTAGAAAACTCAAGAGGATTCGCTTCTCCGACGGTGGTTTTCTTGTTAGACGGTGAAATACATCCTAAATCCAAGCAACCGAGATCCATGGCAGCTTTGATCATTTTCTTCAAATTGATTTATTAGAGACAAAAGTTGGATTTTAAGTAGAAGAATCGAAAATGATTTGAGAAGAAATATACAAATGAGGAAGTAGCCGTTACAAAGTGGCTCTCCTTTTCTACTCTTTTTAAACGGCTCGTTTTGGGGGACCCTACGGTAATTATCCAGTGTATGCGGTTGCACAGAAGGAAGACACGTGTCATTAAATAAAATAAATATCGAAAAAAGGGGTCGGTTTATCGGGGTCGTGGGGTTTAATACGACGCCGTCTTGAAGATATCTTCTACCTCCGGAGCGTAAGACACGACTAGTGCGGTGATGACGTCATCGTTGCCACTTTCCTCTACTTTTCTTTCTTTCTCTCTGCTTCACTGTAATTTCCTTTTTTTTTTGCAACTTTTCTTGTAAAGTTCTCTCCTTTATCCTTTATCTTCTTAGCTCATCAAATCCGAGTTAGTTTTCAGTGTATGACGAGCGCATCGGAGCTATTCTCTACCCGAAGATCGCGTCTGGGTCGAACCGACTCGGATTTCGGAATATGCCCATCTCTTAATCGAAACCCTAATCATCATCATCATCATCATCATCATAGCCATCGCCGTCATGGTAGCCATCATCATCGTTCTGATTCCGACGTCTCTGATAATCTCCGACGAACTCCTCGTCTCCATCAGTTCTTTCACCGTGTTGGTCTCCCGGTTAGCTTTTACTAAACCCTAATCCAAAACTCTCACCTTTTTCCCCTAATTTGCAATTCCATTACTTCAAAATCAAAATTTGATCTGATTTTCCCCAAATTGGTTACTTCTAGGGCACTGGCTTAAACACTACTGACGCTGAAACTCACAGCAGCAGCAGCAGCTTAGGAACCCTAAACGGCTCCGAGAGACTTCCTGGTTCTGTTCTGCTCGCAAGAGCAAGACTTTTGGAAAGATTGCGTGGCGTTTCTTTGTCTACAAACAGGTAACATATAAGAAACATCTACAATACCTTGATATTTCTCGGATTTAGATGCTGAATTTTGTTGTTTTCTTGATTCAGTCTTGAGTCCCGATATGATCAAGTAGAAGGTCAGCTTCTGTACTCTGAAAAAAACAAGAAACCAGAAGGTTTAACACAAGGAGCTATTAACTGTTTACACCAACAGATATTTAACTCAACAGAAGAAGTAACAAGAGAATGTAGCATATGTTTAGAGAATTTTACAAAAGGAGATGTGCTTATACGTTTACCTTGTACACATAGTTTTCATTCTTCTTGCTTAAAGCCTTGGCTTACTTCTTGTGGAGACTGCCCTTACTGCCGCAGAGCCATTGTTAGTTAGTAAATAGAGACATAGAAGAAATCTTGCTGATTATAATAACCCTAAACCCCATCTGTGTTTTGGTAGCTCCTGAGTCCTTTTTTGTAAAACGGTTTTTGTGTGCTACAGGCTTAGTTTCTGCGTTTATACTGATGGCTACATGCTTTGTTTCTATGTGTGACTTGATACGTTTTGAAAATGTATGTTTCTCTTGAGAATCTTCACGGTGATCTTCTGTTATGTCCTTGTTCTTGAGCTGCTCTTTTCACCTATTGTTAAGTCATTTAAGATGTGACAAAGAAGTTTAGAAGGTGATTAAATTGACACATTCCTAACATAATCACATCTTTAATTCTCTAACAACTTCATTAATAGTCTCTACAAGGTATGATTCAGACAAAACTAGAGAGAAGAAAGTAGATAAGGAACAGATTAAACATCTAATCAAGCATCTAATTGTACTTATCTTGCTATTTGCCATCTTCTGCAAGTTTTAACACCAACCAATCCAATCACCTTCACTCCAAATATTGAAGGTGAGAACAGAGAAACCAAGGCGAAATTGAAAGAAACATGAGATTCATTTTTGAGAATCACTGTTAAAACCCTAGACCTATACTTAGTTTGATTCCTATAATAAAGAAAAGGGTTAGCTTTGATTTCATGGCTTGAGAGTGTTTGTGTTACCAGAATTATAAACAGATTTTGCATCTTTTTAGATGCTAGGGTTTTGGTTTTATCAGACGTCTATATGCCAAACCGTTGTATCTTCAAAGCTTTTTTTCTCCAAGGCTGCAACTTTGGCTTTGTGAGCTGCAATTGGGTTCTTCCCTTTTTCCTCTTGCAGGTACTCGCAAGCTTCGGTTAAGGAATTAGATCTAAGATCAGCTGGTGGAATGAAGCAATCTAGAGATAGACCAGGAACATTGAACGCAACTTCTTCAATTGTCCAGCTTTCCTCCATTCTTGTTCTGGTGTGGCTCATTGCTACTTCACCGAATCTAAAAAGGGTAACAACAGAGTGTCCTGAATGAGCAATCATCATCCCTTCGACTGCTCTGTAATCGTCTAGCGTTGAGTTAATCGTTGTCTCCCAGTAAGCAGCATCACCGCCATTGGATTGGATCCGAGTCAATTGAGAATCTTCAATCTGAACAAGAAGTCCTGTTCTTTGACTGAAGTAACCGAAAAGTATGTGTCTTACGATCTCAGCAGGCCCTTCACTCCTCGCTTTTAGCGTTTCAGGGTTAGTGCATAGCTTTAGAATGAAGCAGGCTTCACCATTCACTGTCTTTTCTCCAATGCACTTTGCATTTGCAAACATGGAGGCAGTAGTTCTCGGATCTAGCCCCTAAGAATTCACATCGAATAAGCCACAAGAACATTTAATAGCTTTTTCCTACAGATTAAGCATATCTCAGCAATGGAGGGATTAAGGTTTCACCTGAAGTCCACGGCGGAGAGGTCTAACCGGTCCTTTAGCAGTGTGAGAGCCACGCCAAGGTGTGTGTCTCCACACGAGCTTGCCATTGCAGCCAGCACGAACCTTACTACCGCCAACAGAGAGCTCAACATACCACATATCTGGATTCATCTGCCAGAGAACAAACCCTCCCGTCTCAGTCTTTGTTGGATTTCGAGTCCTTACTGTTCTAGTAGCGGTTTCAAACTCCGAAGTTATCATCTTAAGCTTCCCCATAGCATAAGCGTTTTTAATGGAGTTTTGTAACTTCAGACCACCAGAAGCAGCTGTATACTGTTGCAGAATATACTGAGCAGATGATTCGTCCTACAAAAAACACATCGCAGGAGAAAAAATGTCAGTGAATGGTCCACAAAATGTCTTGAAAACCTTGCGGAAGAAACAAGAAAGGAGAAACAAAATCCATTTTTTTTAGTAACTAAAAGTTAAATTCAATATTCGGATTATTATATGAACCAAATCCCCACCAGAAAATGACAATACTCCACCAACCAATCCAAAATCGGCAAAAAATCAAATTTGAATAAAAAATGCATCACTGAGTTTTCAAAATCAAGATTATCATCAACAAGGAAATTGTTTAAAAACTTCACCAGTGAGATCTGGAGTCATGAGATGTACGAATTTTTGCTTAATAATGAAAAATATCTGGAGAAATTTTCAATTGAAAACCCTAATAAATGAGAATATAATCTGAAAAATCCAGAATGTGAAAGTAAAATACTAACGATTGGAGTATCTTTGATGCTGAGATGAGGTAAATGCTCAGAGGAAGAGACGTGAATAGGTGCTAGAGGAGCTCCCATGACGCCAAGAAGTAATCTCAAATCAGACCTTCTATAAGCCGCCATTGCAGCCATAGATGGAGCTCGTGATAACTGTTCTTTAACCCAATGACTCAAACCTGACCCGAGCCGTTTCGATTCGCTTATTTCACTTCCATTACCTCCATCATCCAGATCAGGACCTTCCATTACAGGTCTCAAACTCTCAAATCTCCCAATCAATGATTCCGGTTGCGCCAAGTAAAACCCTCCGTCTCCGTCTCCACCTAGAACTCCGCCGCCGCTACTACCAGCAATGAAGTTCTTCTTTCTCCGGTTAAAATCAGTGATGTTTGAACCGGAACGAGATGGACTCACTGACCTAGACCGTGGCCTGGACTTAGAAGGTGAGAAACCTCTCATAACTTCATCTCTGAGTGATGAGAAGAAACCTTGTCTCTTTTCCATTTACTAGAAACTCAAATTCGATGAAATGAATCCTAGTCTTCCTCGTAGCTCAAGAAAAACCAAATCAATGGAGAAGAAAAATCGCAAAACCCTAAGAAAACAGACTCGCCGGAGAGAAGAGTGGAGGAGAGAGAGAGAGAGAGAAGAGAAGAGAAGAGGTGAGCGAGTGGAGCGAAATACGAGGAGACGAGAGACAAATGGTTTTATGAGTAAATTAAAATGACTATTTTGCCCCCTATCTGTTCAACAATTTACTCTTCTCTTAAGTCCACGCGCTTCTGTGGGCCTTAATTTATATAGTTTAGATAAAATTATTATAGCTTTAATCTATTAATGTTCTACAAAATAAATAGTATAATTTTGTAAGAGAAACATCAACATTAAGAAAAAATATATATATCAACATTTTATGTTTTGAGAAGTTTTGAATAATTTATTCAACTTGCATATGTTGGATGATTTTATCTATAAATGAGTTGAATTAATAAAGATTTAGTTAGATTCATATCTAACAAAACAAATGAATAGAAATCTAGTATCAAATCTAACAAAACAATAAATTTCTACATTTTCTAATTTAGTATAAATATTCCAAAATTAAACGATTAGAAGGAACAAAGGGAAAACCTGAACTAAAATCAAAATAATTATACATAAAATCTAGCAAAATCATTTACTGATTTGTAACATAGATCTTAAACCTAGCTATTAAACAACTCATATGAATATTAATATTATTATATAGTTTAATGTAGCAGAGTTTAGTTTATGTATAAATGATAAATCATTGGACTGACTCACTGTTAAGGATATAAAGTGAAACATATGAGTACTGTATACTTCATATCTACGATTTTATGATATCATGCATATGTTTCATTTTATTTTACATTATTAATATGATTATTCATCAATTTTACTTAGTTGTAATATGCATTTTTTTGTTTGTTAAATATATTTAGTAACTTGGGATTGAGTGTTATATAGTTTAGACAGTTTAGATATAATATATATTTTTTTTTAATTTAAAATAAAACAATATTCACTAAATAACATAATCTTGCCCAAAAACATCAGTCGTCGAATAATTGTTTTTCTGTTTTTTTTTTTGGACCGCTACTGATTTTAGTTTGGACCAATCAATGATGGTTTACATTTAAAAATTATTAATAAATATCAAATCAAACTACTATATAATAAAACAAAATTAAGGAGGTAACGATTTTGGGCTGTATTAGTAAATACAAGGCCCACCGGCCCAATTACTATAATACCGTTTCTCTATTGAAACATGATGGTATTGTTAGATTAAGCCTTAAAAAGTATACATTTTAGCAATAGATTAACAATAACAACTATTAAACATTATATTGTTTTAGCATTTTAATTATATATATATAAAAAAATTTATTTAATTTTTTGGGATAATGGTAAAATAAACTTGTATTTTGTTTGTTTAGTAAAAAAACTCTATACTTTAAATTTTATAAAAAAAAAAATCTTGTACTTTACTTTTACAAATTAAATCTCACGGTTAACTATGAATAATTGAAAGTCTCAATTTCTACAAAACCAAAAAATAAAGGAAAAACTCTCTTTGATAAAAAACTGAAATTTAAGGTTATTGAATTTTAGCCAAATGGGTGAATTAAAATAAAATCATTAAAATTTTTTTGATGAAGATCAAAATTGTCGGTTTGAAAAAAATCAAAAACCGTTATATAACTATAACAAAGAGTTTAAAGTTCTATAAAAATAAAATAACCCGTTCTTATACCAAATTTGAAGTACACATTTTTTTTACCAATCACACAAATTACAAGATTTATTTTCCCATTATCCTTTTATTTTATTGAACAAAAAAGAAAAATCAATTTTTTTTATTAATCTATAAAATTTTCATCGGTTTATTAGAAACAAACACAAATTCTCCATAGATCAAAAACAGAGAAGAGACTTACACATAAACTCTCTGTTTTACGAGAAACAGAGTAAATACTAAATACCAGAGAAGATTTCATTTGATTTCACCATTGTTGAATCACAGAAACAACTTCACCAATACACTTAAACTTTCTCCTTTCTTTCAAAATCATTTTCCCAATTTCAAGTGCTTTTCTTTCACTAATCGCTCTTCTTTCATCTTCTTTAATCGATTCAAAATCCTCCACATGAGCAACTCCAACAATTCTCCTATCAAATCACACCACAAAATCATCAAAACCCCAATCTCAAGATCACAAATTGGAATTATTAACTAGTAACATTCTCTAACCTAATCATCTTTGCAGCACCAAATCCTAACGAATCATGTAACAGATTCCTCATGTAATTGTCTTGAACAAGCTCCAAAACCTCAGAATTGTTGTAGATATCTCCAAGGTAAGCTTCTCCAGGTCCATCTTTGTTTTGATTCCATAAAGATATGAACTTTTTGTTAAATAGTTCCCAAGTTTGCTCAATTGTTCTCAAGATCCATTCTTTGTATTCCTGTTGTTGCAGTTTAATGTTTTAAGGATTTGCATAATCTTGATATCAAAGTAATCTTTAGAATCGTTTCGAGTTAAGAAAAATATTATGGTATTTTAGACCCTGAACTATCAAAATTGATTATTAAACCCTGAACTTTGATAACCGAGTTTTCTTAAACCCTGAATTATGATAACCAGGTTTTTTAACCTCTGAAGCTTAATAACTACTTTTTTTTTCAACCGAAATCTCAAATTTAAACTTGAAATTACAACCTATTTAATCAATTTGAATTATATTTCTATGTTTAATTTTAAGAGTAACGTTCAATTTTGTGTTTATAGTTTAGTTTTTATTTAAAAATCATGATTATCAAGATTAAGGGTTTAAAAATCCGGTTATTAAAGTTCAAGGTTTAATAAACAATTTTAAAACTTGAGGGGTTTTTTAGTTTATGATTTAAAATACCACAATCCCTTAAAAAAAGACTTACTTTTCGATCATTTTCGGGGTTAGCATGACCATCTTGAGCAAAGAAAGCAAGTATTAAGTTACCAAGAAAAGCTCCAATGTCAAAACCCATTGGTGCATAGAAAGAAAACTCAGGATCTATAACTTGTGTTGAGTCTTGCGTCACCATTACTGAACCAGTATGAAGATCACCATGTATTAAAGCTTGAGCTCTTTCACAAAACCTAAAGAAAAAGATCAAATTGTAGTTAGAAATGTATGTAAATCATAAAGAAACCTCCCTAGAAAAGCCGAGAAACATACATCGATTTTAGCTCGGCAACTTCGAGCTTCAAGGTAGCATCTTCACGTACAGCTTTGGCATCATCATCAAGATAAGGTGAAGTCCAATGGTTAAAGGTTGAGATTCTATATGGATCAGAAAACACTACTTGCTCTGTTAACCGGCATAACTCCACATTACCGCAAAATTCGGTTACTGCATATGACACAACAAAAAAAGAATATATTTTACATATCCTATAACTTTAAAGATTGCTATAAACCCTAAATTGTTCATCTTCACTACAATTTTTAGCTTAGTACTTGAGGTAACACATCAAAATTGTAACGCTCTGACCGCTCTGTTATATATCGACTTTCCCGGCTCGTTTAAGACCCATTGGACTCAACTTGTTTGATGGTTGGTTCAGTACAAACCACTTAAAGAGTTTAACACGTGTTTTGTCTTCACTCACACCATAGTAATGACACCCACTTACTAAGCGTAATATCATCGTTGTGCCCAAAACCGTTACTCTCGATAGTGTGAGCCTTCTTTGGAACTCCACACTCATCTAGATTTTGCTCTGATACCGTTGATAACGGTCCGCCCGCTCCTACCATTGATTCTACTAAAGCTTGGTATTGCAAGAGTATTGGCAAATTACTAAAGCTACCTCCTTTTCTTATGCTAAAGTTCACTATAATTTCTAGCTTGGTACTAAAATGTTGACCATTGATTCTAGTAAAGATTGGTATTGTAAAAGTATTGAGAAATCTGCTAAAGTTACCTGCTTTTTTGTGTTCTGTGGTATCATGATATAGGAGAGAAGTGAAGAACAAGGTTTTAGCCATGTATTCAGACATGTGATCTGCAAGAAATGGATACTCGATTCCTGCGATGAGTCCTTTGCGAAGGATGATATGTGGAGGCTCTAAGTATCTCATTCCAATCAAAGCCATTGTTCGGTCAAAATGGTATACTTCAGGTACATGATCTGGAACTAACTTTCCATGTACTCTCAATGTAGTAGCTTCAAAGTAAGCTCTTTCTTTCGTCATTGGCCAAGATTCACCGATACATCGAATATATGGAAGTGCCTATATACAGATCAAACACCAATTAAACAAAGAAGCATTCTCATTTCTTGAAAACTCAAGCTTTTGTTTTATTTCCATGGAAGCCAGTTAAGCAATATATCACAAATTGAGTTACAGTCTAGTAAAATTTAGATTAAAGATGAGAAATTTGCAGAGAATTGAGACAGATTATTTTAGGGTTCCATGAAATAAATTGAATCTGAAAACCCCAAATCACAGATTAAGCTAATTTGAGCTCAAATACCAAATAAACAACTACACAAAGGTAAAGAAGCATTTAGATTTCTTGAAAGCTCAAGTTTATTCATTTCCATGGAGGCTAATAAAGCAATACCAGAGAAAGGCACCACCTTGAAATGTGACAGTGTCAGTCAAAATTAGGTCAAAGATGAGCAGAAAAGTAAACAGATATGAATCTGAAACGCAAATTAGAGATCAAGCTATAATGCTCAAAAAACCCATCATCAAAAACCCATAAAGCTAATCAATTTACAAAACATAAACCCTAATTTCTAATCTGATTTCAAAATCCACCATAAACACTTCCAGAAATTCAATGAAACAAGGAAATAAACAAACTCTAGGGTTAAGAAATCGAACCTGTTTGATGACAACGGAACCAGAAGAGCCAGTAACGATGAAAACGAAATTGAGATTACCATCTCCAACTTCTTTGATAACCAATTCATCAAACTTGTCTCCAAGCCTGGACGATAAAGAAGGTGTTGCCTTTATGTATTCAACAAGAGATTTCTCGTTTAATGGCTGAAACTCAGAGAAAGACATCTTTGATCTGCGATCTGCTTCAATTTCAAGCAGCGTAGGTTAGAGAATAGAGAGTGAGAAAAGAAATGGGCGGAGAAAGTTGGGATAAATTGAGTTCAAAGATTCGATTTTTCGAGATTGGTAATTTCGTAATTGTTTTTTCAAGTTTATCAGAACCAAAAAAGCGGCAAGATTCATGCTTTACTGTAACGATGAACAAAATTCTCAGTATAAATCATTTTTCGTGGTTATAATTTTCAATGTTAGTTTCTCCTGTTTCAATCGGTTCGGGTCAGTTCGGTTCGATTTTTCTATTCTAGTTTTTTGATCTTTTAGTCTTTTAGGTATTTTTTGTTTTTTTAGTATTTTTTGTGGTATTTAGATAATTTTTTGGTTTTTCGGTTAATTTTTTAGTTTTTCAATTTTTTTTATCGAATATGTGAACACAATTCGAACGAGAACCGAACCAAAAGATTTAAAGAACCATAATTTTTAATCCCACCATGTTGTGGTTTGTTCAACAATTTGTTTATTGGACCGAATTTGTGATCCAAATTGATGTTAAAAAAAAATATCAAAATAGTGTTAAGTGATAAATAAATAACCTCACAACTATGTAAAAACATTTAATATTTAAAGATCAATTTAATTGGCATATAAGACCAATGGATGTGTTACATAACCTTCTTCTTTTGGAAAAATTATGTAAACATCAATAATGTCACAATAAGCACTTAAAGTTAATTATATAATATTATAGTAGTAGTAAAATAAAATTATTCATGTTCGATTTTTTTTAAACCACTCACTTAACTTTCTGACAAAGATCTTTAAAATGTTGAAATTATTTACTAATGACATATATTTTTAAAAATTTTGGTAACCTAGTAGAATATAGTGATTCAATCAAATTAAGCAATATATGACTTTAAAAGTTGGAATATTAAAAAAAGCTGAAAATGAAATATACCTATTTTTATTACTTCCACGCCAAAAATTTCACAACAAAACAAAAAGAAACATTGAATCAAAATAAATAAAAAGATTAATTGTATGTTGACAATACTTGAGACTTGAGATTCTTTGATTTTTCAAAATAATGGAATCTTACCTGAAATATAATATCTCAAGTAAAGTAGGTTCATGTACATGTCTCCTTTTTGTGCTATTTAAACTCAATATTTTCTCTCAACTTATTTTTTGGTAAAAATTATTTTAATTTTGTTTTAAGAATATATGATTATTAATATAAATGGGATTTTTTTTTTTCAATTTTAATTGAGCTATTTAACATCTAAATTTGGAAAGAACTTATGTATCTATATCTGTAGTAATTAAATTTTATTTTTTATTTAATAAAAAAGTATAATGTTATCATATCGCTAATATATTTTAATCAATTACGGGACTAAAAACGTATACATAACATTAACATATAAAACTTATAAAAAACATAAAACTTCAAATATAAACATATAAAAAACATAAAACTTCAAATATATCATAACGAACGGTCCAAATTAATTTATGGCTTATACGTTATAAGAACCACTATATAACATATACATAGTTAGCTAAAGTACAATTAATTATTACACTTTAATAGTCAAAAAGTAAATATTTAATGTCAATTCTCACTTGAAACCAACACTCTATCTTACACAAATTTTAATTTTTTTATTATTTTTGTTAATAATCTTACATAAATTTATGATCTCTCATTGTTGAAACTTATACATATATGGTGGCTGCAAATCAACAGTTCTCAACATTCAAATATTTTCACTATAAATACACTTAAAAACCTTACATTAAAACTTAGATATATTCATATATATATATATACAATCATATCATTAAAATTAAATTAAACTATTCAATATAAATTATCATTTTATCATGTTGGCGGCTAAAAACCTCTACTTAGTGTGGTTCATTGTTCTTGTGATGGGAATGGTGACCCTAGCCATTGATGGTAGACCGGTTAAACCAACCGATTCTTCGATAGACCGGATTGTGCGGCTAGCCGAGGTGAAACAGTCCGGGCCGAGCCCCGGGATCGGACATCATGGAGTTAAGGAGTACAAATTTGGACAAGTAAAAGAGTCTGGTCCTAGTCCGGGTCAAGGACATTAGAATCATGTGTGATATGTAACAAATTTGAACATGTTTTTTCATTAATTAGTTTAAATTAGAGTGAGTTTTCTTCTTATATGTTTATGTTTAATAATATATTTTATTATGATTAATTAAAACAAATAAATGTGAAATTAATAATGAATTATGTAAAATTGATTACAAACATAATATTTTGAATTGGTTATATATAGTTAAAGTGATTATGAAAGTGTAAAATATTTGGTTATATTGATTGATTTATAAATGTAACTGAAACTAATATAAATTAGTTGGAAAATAAAATATTTAAAATTATGAAAATTATCGAAAATTACTTAGATTATTTGAAAACCAAAATCACAAAAGTTTAATCGAAATTAAATATCATTTTTGTTAAAATTACTCGAGCCAAACCAAATTATAAATTTGAGCCCAAACTAAACTAATTTGTTTTTTTAGTTCATATATTATTTTTTTGAAGCTTGAATAGCTGAAAAATTCAAATTGTTCTTTTTAATATATAGGTTTAGCTAAAAGCCCAAATTAAATTACATGAACCAAACCAAACCGAAATACCAAAGATCTTACCATTATTCAAATTAAGTTCATAATTTCAATTAATCAAAGAATTAAGTTCATAATTTCAATTACGTTGAAAATTAACACCTGCAGTATTTAGTCTTATTTAATTATATTAAGAAAAAACTCTTATAAGTTATATATATCCACCAGATTATATAAACAAAAAACAATTTACGAAACCAAGATAACGAATTTTAAATCATTAAAGATAAAAGAAATACAACTTATTAGAAAGAAAAAAATAAACAAACTATATTGAGTTAAGAAAAAAAAACATATATATCAAATTAAACGAAGTAAATTATTTGGATTCAAACTAATTTTATAAATATTACTTGTTTTAATAATTATTTATTTTTTGTATTCCATTATGCGCATATATACATTTATATATTAATATTAACATGTGCATAGTAGCTGGCAGAGTAAGTAGAGTTGGGCCATTAATTAGTTTTAAGGATCTATCAAATTCAAATATAAGCTTTTCTAATTACTGTCTTTATAAGACTTTTCTTTTAAATCAAATTTTCTCACGTATAGGCACGCAAAATCATGATTTAATTAATTAATAGTATATAATTACTCATCTGATCTATATAATAATAATTGAATTATAATTACAAGATAATTAAACATGCATGTACATTTTCTTCTCCGTATATTATCTAAATTGTACTTAAAAAATAGGAGTAAATAAATAACTAAAAACAAAAAAAAAACCTTGGAAACTTATCCGACAGTGGCAGTAAATGTTAGGAATTTTGGGAATAATTAATATTTTATGTTTTAGAGTATAAATATAAAAAAAAATTAAAAAGAGAGATGAGCTGGGAAGCACGTGTGAAGGAGAGAGAAGGCACGTGCGAAAACGACAAGTGTTGGGTTGACCGGAGACCGGTTTGGGTCGTGAGATGTGGATAGACGCACTGTCCCCTACACACGCGTGTGCTTCTTTCTATTCATATACGACACCGTTTTTGTCTCTATACAAATAAATTTAGTTAATTTTTATATTTTTATTATTTCAAGATAGTGAATTACTCCAACGGTAATAATATATACAGTTATTGAATTTTAATTGATTGTAAAAAAAGTCAAAACTTTATTTCGTATTATTATTTAGAGCTGGAAAACAATAGGTATAATTAATAAAATAAAATGGACCAACCTTTCTTTATTAGGGACCAAGCTGGATCCAATTTTTATGCATTCATATCCTTACTGTTCATTAGATTCTTTTGACCTTTGACTCACCCAATTATATGTAGACAAAATAAATAATACACTTCCAAAATAATCGCATTTAACCATATATTATACTTTTTTCATATTACATCATTTTTTATTTTTTCACAAAAAAAAAAACAAATGTAGATAATTTTTTCAACAATTTTCTATAAACAAACAAATAACAACTAATAGTAAATGTGAAAAAACTAATAAATACAAAAATTTTAAAAAATTATTATATTAGAACGGAGGGAGTATATATAAGATTTTAGAAAAACATTTTTGATATGTGTGTATACATATACTCATAATTTTAGAAAGCTATTTTTAAATATGTGTGTATATATAAATTAATATATATTTCAAACGAGTAACACAATTATTTTAGTGCATTGATTTTTTTTTTTAATTTTGAATATATTAATTTTATACACATGTGATATGAAATACATAAAAGCAATTAGATCTTAAACATGACTAAATACGCTGCATATACAAAAAAATACATTAAAAAATAATCTAAACACAAGATGTCTAAAAACTTATTATATCAATAAAGTTAATTATTTTTCTAAAAATTAATTAATTAATCATTTTTCTTCTAACCGGGAGAGGAAATTGGACAAAGAGAAGAGACAATAAACAAAAAATTGTTTAGCTGTTCTTATGAGGACAAGGCAATGCCAGGCAGATTCTGTTCTCATGTTCTTCACTCTATTTTTAAATTAAAATTTTAAAAAATATATATAGAAAGAGAAAAGACAATAATACGGTCCAACTCCATGGATCTTATCCTACTCTCCAATTTATGTAATTTCTATATTATTTAATTAGAATATTTGTCTTCTTTCAATTATTTATTTTAAGTCTTGTAAACATATATATTCTCAAACAAATTAAAAGTCTTTTTGTATTATTTTTTCTGTTAATGCATATGATATGAATCAATAACATATACTTTCAAAAATTGTTACTATGTCATAAGTATTGTTAATAAAGACATAATAACAATAATAGCTAACAAAAATTTAAATATTTATTTTAGTTTGAAAAATTACTTAAAATTGGCAAAATGGTTGTTCAATTTATAGTTCGTAAATCAAAACGTTGATTACTGTGTAATTTAGTTCACATATACAATTTTAATATTTTAATTTATAGCAACAATTTCATGTACATATTTGATCATATAAATTTATTATATGCAGAAGAAATTACATAAATTTTATTTAATAATCTCTAAATTTTGTGAATATATCTTGTACATGTGTCTAGATTAATTACATTCTAATTCGTGTATATAATGTTGATTATTCTTGTTATGATTATTGTTAATTAAATTGGAGAAAATTTAATTAGGTGTCAATATTGTCAAAGTCTACACAAAGTAATGTTTGAAATTTTAATCTTTGTTAACACCTAAACATTGACCTAACTGAGGACTGACTCTCTTTTTTTTCTTTATTGGAATATTTGTTTTTATTTAGCAAATAAAATAAATATATAGATTGCATATATGATAACATTTATAGGTACCTAAAATATGAGAAGAAAACCATAATTTAGTGACCATTTTACCAGAAAAAAAAAATTTGAGAGTGCAGAAACATGTGTATATATATTTTAATTGTAACTTTAGATATTGAAAAGTATGACATGACTAGGATAATAATTATTATACCTTTATATAGATTTGTTAGCTTCAAAATTTTAAATTATTACTTAATGCCTCTCCTAATTATTCTCAAAAATATAACTGTTTAAAATAACATCAATTTAGTTTTATGATTATATATAGTAAAGATTTAGTCTATTATCGAATAAAAAAATTGCATATTTTTCGTGAGATTATTAGTTAAGTCGGTCCACATTTAATATGGTCTAACTAATTTTTCAGTAATGATATATAAATATTAGTCTATCATCAAATCAAATATAGATTACTTTTTTCGCATTATATGGATTTATATATTTAGTTTCGTGAGATTTGGAAATACATAGATATAAAAATTTTAAAATAATAGATCATCTTTTTTATATGAGTTTCGATTACTATGCAATAAATTAAACTTCATATAAACATACATTAAAATCTATAAGTGAGTAAAATAAATAAATTTATAAGCACTCATTTGAGGAACAAAACTTAAAAACAAATAAATTTAATATAAAAAAAAACAAATCATTCTTGGTCTAATATATAAGAAACTAACAAAGTTTAAATATAAATTAACTTGGGTCGGAATCGAGCATCGAGCTTTGACTCGAGCATCCCTATAAATTTTTGTAAATAAAAACTTAAAAAAATATGTGATCTAATTTCATTGAAAAATAAAATAATATGCAAAAGAGTAAAATATTTGAAAACAGTCAAAGTTTTAGCTATAAAAGACAAAGCAGTCAAAGTTTAAAATTTGGTGTTGTTATGATCTTTTTTGGTTATATGATTATAGGCTTTGATGTAACACAAGTAAGTGGGAGTTGTCTTCTGGGTCCCACTTTCCTTCCCAGTCTTTCGCATTTTAGTTTGACCAAATTTATTTTTTTTTTTATTTAAATTATCTATTTACAACCCACACCAATTAATTATTTATAGTATATAAATTTGGTAGATATTAATAAATCTGGTGGTTGTGGTTACTGATTACAATTGCTGATATGATTATTAATGATTATGAAAATTGGAGATTTTCAGTAATTACACATCAAGTTTTACAACTTTTTTTTTCTAATAAATTCATTTTTTTAATATTTATATATACATACATAATGTTAAGTTTTTCAGTTTTTATGATGTATTCTTTACTAAACCCCAAATCATAAATCATATATACTTGAATATTAATATCGTAAGCTTTACTTCTAAGATAAACCTATTTTCTACAGAAATAAATTTAAATATATATATATATGTAGTAATGCCTAATGAAAATCTACATTTTGGGCTTTATATGTATATATAATCAAATAATTAATGTACTTTAGCTGGTAAAACTTATAAGAAACTATACGATGTAAAATATTAATTTAAAACGATCGAATGTCTATTAACAATATTATCTCTATAAAAAAAATATTGTGTAATTCAATTCATTGATTATTATTTTTTTTTTTAAATCATTGACAAAATTTAATAAATGTAATTTAGACACTACAAAAACTAAGTATAAATTGCAATTTAATAATGAATAAAGTCCTTTTTTATTCAAAATATTTGCAATAGAGCTAAAAAAAAAACATAATGCAACAATATATAATTTACTCGACTTATACTTTTATACAATTATTTTTAGTGATATTTAATACAATATCTGTTCACGCTATTTTACACAACTAGAAACCTCACAAAACCAAAATCATCAAAATCTAAAAATAAAAAAAAGGTACAAAACCCAATAAAAATACAAGATTATATGAAGCTATTATAAATTCCTAAAATTAAACTTAAAAATATTACATCATATATAAAAATAACAAACCAAGTTTATAAAAGCCACACGTGTGGTGCATAAGCCAATACACTGATAAGGTCCTCGTTCACACACATTCACACACACACACATTAACCTCTTCTTCTCCTTCATCTTCTTCCTCTGTTCTCATTTCTCACCAAAAATCCTACAACAATGCCAAGAAATTTAAACCCTCTCGATCTAACTCTCCAAATCCCTTACCATTTTCGTTGCCCAATCTCTCTAGAACTCATGTCTGACCCCGTCACAATCTCCACCGGTCAAACCTACGACCGTGTAAGCATCGAATCATGGGTCGCCATGGGAAACACCACTTGTCCTGTAACAAGAACTTCTCTCTCCGATTTCACTTTAATCCCTAATCATACTCTTCGTCGTTTAATCCAAGAATGGTGTGTAGCTAATCGTTCCCATGGCGTTGAAAGAATCCCTACTCCTAAACAACCAGCTGATCCTAACTCTGTTCGTTCTTTACTCAGTCAAGCTTCTGCAATTTCTGGTACTCATGTCTCCACGCGCTCACGCGCTTCAGCTCTTCGTCGTCTTCGTGGTTTCGCTAGAGATAGTGAGAAGAATCGTGCGTTGATTGCTGCTCATAACGTTAGAGAAATTTTGATTAGGATTTTGTTTGATGATCTTGAAGTTGAAGCTTCTTCGTTATCTGAATTAGTTTCTGAATCTTTAGCTCTTTTAGTTATTTTTCAGATGACGGAATCTGAGAGTTTATCGATTGCTTCGGATTCAAATCGGATCCGGTTTTTGACCCGATTGTTATTCGATTCTTCGATTGAAATTAGGGTTAATGCAGCGGCGCTTATCGAAATCGTCATGTCTGGATCGAAATCGATGGATCTGAAAGGGATAATTTCTGGATCGGATTCGATTTTTGAAGGTGTTCTTAATCTGTTAAAATCCCCAATTTCTTCATATCCACGAGCTCTAAAAATCGGAATCAAAACCGTTTTCGCTCTCTGTCTTGTCAAACACACACGACATCTCGCCGTCTCCGCCGGTGCGCCGGAGATTCTAATCGATCGACTCGCCGCCGATTTCGACAGATGTGATACAGAGAGAGGTTTAGCTACAGTGGAGCTTCTTTGCCGATTACCTGAAGGATGTGTAGCGTTTGGTGAACACGCGTTAACGGTGCCGCTTCTTGTGAAAACGATTCTTAGGGTTTCAGATCGAGCGACGGAGTATGCAGCGGGGGCGCTTTTAGCTCTGTGTACGGCGGAGGAGAGATGTAGACATGAGGCGGTTACGGCGGGGATAGTGACGCAGTTGTTGTTGTTAGTGCAGAGTGATTGTACAGAGAGAGCGAAGAGGAAAGCTCAAATGTTGTTGAAGCTTTTGAGAGATTCATGGCCGGATTATTCCTTCGCCGCTGCGTATTCCGATGACTATGGACGCAGTGAAGTGCTGCCGTTTTGATTTTTTTTTTTTTTTTTTTGTTCATGAGTTATTTATTCTTTTTGTTAGAGATTTTAAATTAGTGGTATTTATGTAATTAATTTTTTTTTTGTTTTGATTAATATAGATTTTTGTTTTTAATTGTTTTTTCTTTAGCCTTTTGATTTTTTAGTTGGGAAAAAGGTGTTTTAATGTGAATTGAGCATATGTTAAAGTTATTTTTTTTTTTGTGGTGGTTTCTTTCAAAAGTAAGTAATCATTTTGTTTATTGATTTTTTTTGGAAAATAGCTGTTGATTTTTTTTAAGGTGAATTATTTTTTAAACAATTTGAGTATTTTTTTTGTTTGGTTATACAAATTAAAAGTAAGATCATTGGATTAATGGATGAAATTAATAATTTAAATAATTTTGTAAGTATCATTTCATATAGAAATATGTGAATATTGAATTGAATTGCAAGAAAATAACACATTTAAAAAGTATGTATATCTAAATTTAATTGACAGAAAGATATTTCATATAAATTGATATTGCATAGTGGGCCGGATCTTTCTTCTTTCTTATTTCATAATCTAATTTGTTATCATTTTTTTTTTCATTTTGTTTTTACTTATCAAGTTATATTTAATATATAAAATTATAAAACCAAAGACTAATCGATTTTTTTTTTAGAATTCAAGAAAGTTGAATTATGCGAAAAAATATATCTTCGGAAACATTAAGAAATTCCCGGTTTAAATCATCCTAAATTATTCGAAATCAAAAACAGAAATTGATGTAAATTAATTTAAATTTAAAAGATCAAGAAGACAAATGCATCATAATCTCTTGAGCAGCTTGCTTGAATATTTCACCTACTCCAACTCCATTTTCAACCATTCGATTCTCATAACTTTGCTTTACCTAAACATCACACAAAATTATCAAAATCAGTTGAAAAAATATTTCAAAAGTGTATAAATCTAGAATATAAAACCTTTCAATATAATATTGGACCGACCTTGAACATAATCAAACACAATTAAAACAATATTGTCTAAATCTAGAATATAAATTAAAAGCTTTCAATGTAATATTGGGCCGACCCTAATCATATTCACGATATATAACAAAGAAATCTTAACATATGTTATAACAAAGAAAACTTATTGATGAAATTTGTGTATTTGTAAATATACACAAATCCCATAAACAAATATATTTTTTTATATGCATTAATGAATTTGAATTTGTATATTTTTGTAAATCTTCCTATAATACTGGACTGACCCTAAACATATTTATAATACAAAAAAATAGAACAAAAGTGTCTAAATACCTTTGTTTCTAGAATTTGTGTATTTTTGCAAATCTCCAATAATATTAGACCGACCCTAAACATATTCATAATATATAACAAAGAAATGTTTACATATGTTTATATATACCTGAGTTTGGATCATGTAAGTCTTGCGAAAAACATTAGAGGAGATATTAGCAGTTACAACTTCAATGTTATATTTCTCCAACACATAACAAACATTAGTGAAAAATCCAAGTTTGTTCTTAGGACAACACAAGTTGAAAACTCCTTCATTTCCACAAATATTCAACACAAGGTTATTAGATGTCCAAGTATCGAACCCGATATTCGGGTTATTACAAGGATAAGGAAGATTTCCACTAACATCAGAAGAGATTTGATCGGTTAAAAGAGTTGTGGTTATAGAATTTTGAGGTAAGATTTGAGTTTGGTTTAATGGTGTGATCAAAGTTGTAGGAGAAGATGAAGAAGATGGATCATAAGGTGTAACAATGGGGAAAGTTGTGGTTGGAGTTGTAGAAGTTGAAGAAGAATATTGAAGTTTTTCGAGTTTTTCGAGTTTTTGTGATTGAAGTTTAGCAAGAGTTTGTTCAAGGTTTTTGATGGTGTTTACTGCTTCGTCTACTATTGTAGATTTATCTGCCTGTTAAGAAATATTAACGGTTAAATTTATAATGTATGGTTTTTATAACAAAAATTATAGTGTATAGTCATAAAATTATTGGTAATAACACAAAACTATGAGAAAATATAAAAAAAAAAAATACTATAAAATTATATTCACGGATAAGAAATTATAATTTTTCTTGTAAAAGTTTTTTTGGGTTGAATATCAAATCATGATTTAAAAAAAAAAATTGTATGAGATTGTATTTTGTTAGTTAAATAACGCATATATAATATCGATAATTAATATCTAAAATCTTGTTAAAAAAACAATATCATTGTTTCACATGAGAATGACCACCATAAGAATTATAAATCAAGAAAATGATAAGTTTAGTTTTAAGACTATTATTGTTATTAAAAATATTATGTATCTCAAGAAGAAGTGAAGTAGTAAATCATGTAAATTAATAAACTACTTCAAATAAAATAAAATAAAATGAATATATATAT